>WNGS01165523.1:32037288-32056223 GCA_020271785.1 Procambarus virginalis | reverse complement strand
CTTACATAAATATAATATTATTGTTAATTATCATCAGATTATATATAGTAGTAGCAGTAAAAGTAGTAGTAGTAGTAGTAGTATAGTATAAATTACAGAACCGACTGAACCACTGTTCTTCCACACACAATCTTGTATGAAACGATAATTAAAAACGCAATACTGATATTATGGTTAGTGGAGGTAGTGGAGGGAGCACGTCCAGTGTAGTGCTCCTGTCTTCCTGGCGACCAAGACTGTGTGTGTTGTGTGCTGTGAGGAAACTGAACTGTGAACCGTGTTCATCTGAATAGCACCGCGACACAGATAAGAAATAATGGGATTTTTCAAAACGGTGTTACAAGATCAATGGATGAACACAAATGTTTATTATAATTTTGTGTGGGTTAGACTTAGTGATGGTTTGCTTAAGAGTTTTGGTTATATGACAATTACTGATATTTACAGTATGTGGCAGTCAGGTCAGTAGTTCCCAACCGTTTCGTTACGGAATCAAAATTAGCATAACTAATATATCCGAATCATCAGGAATTCGCTCGGAATAGGAACGGAATTCGCTCAGAAGTGCTGAGAATCTTAATTAGGCAATTTTTTCAGTTATAAAATTGTGGCAAAGGGTCGCAGGTCTTTTGTGTATTAGAAAATTGGATAACGAGCCGAAAGAAACATCTGGAACCACTGATTAGAGAGATTCATTTCGAACATATGAAACTAACGAAATTCCGTTTCCCCTAGTACTTTCCAGGAAAGTTCGAAAGTACTCAGTTCTGGATTACAATACTGCACCTAGAGTGGGCACCGAGATGTTGCATGAACCTAAAATCTAGATCATAAGAAGATGTGCATGCACAGGTTCTCTTTATTAATACATATACATACCTGCAAAGAACTAATTGTTTAAGATTGTTTGACTTGCATGGAAGAGAAACTATTGTCTACACAAATTACAAAAGAATGGCCGCGTTTCAGTCGTGGGATGCATCAGCATTCAAGCAACAATTTCAAAGGAATTGAGCGACGTTGAGGTAATAAAAGCACCTACTCACCGCCGATGAATTTAGGAGGCTTGACGTAGAAGGGCGCCACCCCTAGGAAGCAGGACGGGCGTCGCCAGCACCTAGCAGTCGACCCCTTCATCCCCCGGCGTCAGGAGCCACAGAAGCGCCGTAGCCAACAGCCTTTACTTGAGTGCTTCATACCCCTCGCAGATGCTCAACACTGACCCAGCTTAATGTGGCTTGTAGCAGACATTAGGACCTCTTCAGATGCTCAACACTGACCCAGCTTAATGTGGCTTGAAGCTGACATCAGGACCTCTTCAGATGCTCAACACAGACCCAGCTTAATGTGGCTTGAAGCAGACATCAGGACCTCTTCAGATGCTCAGCACTGACCCAGCTTAATGTGGCTTGAAGCAGACATCAGGACCTCTTCAGATGCTCAACACTGACCCAGCTTAATGTGGCTTGTAGCAGACATCAGGACCTTCCTGGCGACAGGAATAATACGGACATGAGCGTCATAGGCCATGATACATAAACACAAAATTAAGGAAATAGCAAGACAAGGACAGAAAGAAGACGATGAAGATAAAAAAACAATGAAATGATTAAAGAGAAAAATAATTTAAATAATAGAACTAAAAAAAAATAATATACAGAGATAGCATTATCCTACAAGAGAAAATTAATGAATATAATTATATTCTCTACAGCAAATGATTATACTCTTCACCCATTATTATTTTTAACAAATAAATATATCTAGATAACCATCAACACTGAGTCTACTCTGTCTAAAACAGCTTCAACGAATCATTTAAAATTCAAGCCTCTGAACATTATTTTTCACGCCTCTGACAACGTCCGTCAACATTACAATATTCTCTATTTTCAAAGAATTTTAGANTTGTATTCAGTGTGTGAATGGGGCACCAAGGCGGAGGGCACTGCTACACGAAGGGATTCTGGATCTAGGCGCGTGCCCATTGTGACATGGGTACTGCCAGGAGGAAGTCTCCTGCATGGGGGCACGCACTGCTCTGAGGCGGGCTTTCTCCTTGTCTGATGTTGCAGCGCTGAGCATAGCATCAGCTACTTTTTCCACTAGAGGGTGTCCCAGCCGGACTGTTTGTGTTGTTTTGTTGGCTCTATAATGGTTGCTGGGGCTGCGAGAACACCCACTGATTTGAACATTCAGTGAAAGCAGGATCGTGTATTCCTGCTGAGTCTCTCAGGTTGCAGGTAAGATATCTCTGACGAGGTCGTGCGATGCGTGGGAGGAGGAAAGGAAGGCTGGTAGAGCAATTTGGGAGGCTGTGCGGACACCAAGGCCGCCAAGTCTTACAGGAAGGGTTGCTTGCTCCCACTGAGAGTCGTCCAATGGCAGGTTCAGGACTTTCACCAGCATGGACCTCAGAGGGTGTCATACACATTTAATTTAGGGCTGCTGTAGGATGGAGAACATCTCAGAAAGTACGTCAACTTAGGGAGAGACAGGCATCTTGTGAGGAGAAAGAGAGCATCATGGGCATCAATCTTGTCAATCCTGACCAGCATTCTCTTTAGATCAGTGATTTTTGCAGCCAGGACCTCTTCGATTGCTCGTGGGCCAATGGGGGCACCCAGGAGAGTACAGTCCGGTGGCTCGACAATGAGAATGTCTGGAAGAACATTTTGTATTTGCCCAGTGATGTCTTGGTTGCGGGAGATTATTTCACACTTGGATGCATTGAGAATGAGGCCTAAGGCTGCTCCCTGCTCCTGGATTTTCCTTATATCCTCCAAAATGGTTTCCGGGTTCCAGCGAGAGTGCCATCATCCAGGTACCAGATGTTTAGCTCGCTTGTCAGACTATCAGTGACCTCTTTGATAGCTAGGCAGAAAAGGAGGGGTGCTAAGGGGTCACCTTGTTGGACACCTTCACAGGAGTTTATTTCATGTTCCCCAAAAAGAAGCTTAGAGTCCCCACTGTAGCACGATCGGATGAACGGGTAAAGGGGACGGAAATGGTTGTGTACAGCCCTGAGGACCGCGTCTCGTCTGACTTGATTGAAAGCATTTTTGAAGTCAAGCTTTACTAGTGCCTTCTGGTCCGGGAGATCAGCAATGTAAGCCCGCGCTGCATGTGCTGCAGCTTCACAACCTAGGGGAATCCCAAACCCGAGCTGATGAGGTTTCAGCAAGGTGGCTGCTTCCTGGCTGATAGATCTCACTGCAGCCTTAGCTACGAGGCGTCGGAGGGTGTTGCCAACGGCAATGGGCCTGATACCCTATCCTTCTTCTTTAGAGCACAGAGTGCTGCTCCATAAAAGACAGGCCTGATATCCTCAGGGATGCCGCCAGCCAAACACATGTTGGAGAATCTGGTAAGTTCCACTAGAAGGTCCTTTGCAGCATCTCCAAGCACCGGGTTCAGCATTTGTTTGATGTGCTGGGGTCTTAGACCTGTAAAGCCCCCTGCTGAACCTGTTGGGAAAGACATGGCTGCTTTGTACACCTCAGATTCTCTAACAGTCAAGGGTTCTATGCCCACATTGTTTTCCTGCGGATCCCTGCTGCTGTCTGGGGCTCTGCGTGGGTGTTGTCTTGAAGAGCCTCTGCTGTCGTGGCGTCCTGGGGCAATAGTGTCATCGCTGGTCATGATTCTGATGGCACTGTGTATTGCCCTCTTCTATTTTCCTGGTGATCTGTGCTCTCATTTTGTGGTTCTCAGATGAGTTATTGTGGTCGTCTGCGGTGGTGTTCTTGGCACGAGGGGGGATATATATATATATTATATATATATATATATATATATATATATATATATATATATATATATATATAGAAAGAATGGGGGTGGTAGGAAACGATAATATTAGTGTTCAGTGAGAATCCACAAGATCTCTGAATACTACTTATTTTCTTCTCCGAGGCAATGGGTCCCCACATTTGCACCAGAGGTGGTACCCTCACAACTTTTATATATATGTATATATGTCGTACCTAGTAGCCAGAACGCACTCTCGCATACTATGCAATGCCCGTTTTGCCTAATAGGCCGAGTGATTTTCTTTATTTTAATAAATGGTTTCCAATTAGTTTATTTGAATTATTATTATTAGTTTATATTAAGAACATAAATTACTGACGTAGTTGTGTTAGTTTAGGTTAGGTTTAGATAGGTTAGGTTAGGTTAGGTAGGGTTGGTTAGGTTCGGTCATATATCTACGTTAGTTTTTAACTCAAATTAAAACAAAATAGCTATACATAAAGAAATGGCAGATTTATCATTTCATAAGAAAAAAATCGAAAAAATATTTAATTCAGGAAACCTTGGCTTATTAGGCAAATTTGGCCTTGCATAGTAGGCCGAGTACGACGTTCTGGCGGCTGGGTACAACATATATATATATATATATATATATATTATATATATATATATATATATATATATATATATATATATATATATAAGGGTACCACCTCTGGTGCAATTGTATATATATAATATATATAAATATATATAGTTAAAATAAAATAAACGATAAAATTCCTATTACCGCAACAAATGCAAATCTTAACAAAGTTAGTAGACAGGCTTATTTATATATCCAAAAGGTTTTCTTCATTACCATCATACCTTAAATTGTATTTATGGAATCGAAACAACTTTTGAAAGACGTTTCTGGCCTCTGAATCACCGCTGGTTTTCGTGTAGCTGTGGACACGTTTATATGATAATGGATGACACGTTTGGCCGAATTTACAGATATGTTTTGTTGATTAATATTCTCGTCGACATCCGCACTACATTAGCTTTATGTATATTTGGTTTTTAATGTCAATAACTCCCGAGTCTGAAATATTGGATGTTAATCATACGTTTCATGAAAATATATATAAATAACACGTTTCAGTGTCATAATTCATGGTTTTTATATTCGTGTTGTTTACCATGCACGCATTTTTTTCATTTTCTTGTTGTAACCTTCGCCTCCATCCTGGCGCTAGCGAATTTATGTCTCGTAAAACCAATGATCGGAGTTACTGAACTGATATGACGGGTTCTAGTCGCTTTGAATGTCTTCAAAAGACGAACATCAACGCCAATCAACCACATACAAGTTCCTCGAACTTAGGGTGTTATCTGTAAGCTATCGCATGAGGTTTGAAGACAAGCAGTAATTTAGCAGCGTACCATGTAGTTAGCGTGGCTGTGATTCCATGCTCCAAAGAATCTTGTTGACTCGGAAACATTTTTCCAGCATAATTTCAGGAACTATTGTTGAAGCTTTTGTGTGATCATTCAGGACGTCTGAGGATAGGAGCTAGTGGTCGAGCACAATTTTGGTGGTGCCTTACTTTCCCCGAGACGACTAACATACGCTTCTTTGTGCTGATATCGACCCATCACCACATTATGCGTCCCTCCGCAATTACGTTTTTTTTCCAGTGCAAAATTTCGTCTATTTAGGAACTGCATGCGTTCTTTCTTGTCATAATAATTACTATTAACGCATGACAGCTTATAATTAGATTTGGCGTTTCGTCTAATTAACTTTGATGAAATAGAGTTGATGCAGCAGTTTTGCCAAGATCATAACATCCTCACAAGCGTAAGTGGCATGCTGTTGGCCAGAACGACCTCGTAGTTCCTCATTGCTCGTAATTTGTTTACTAAACACCAACTAAGTTAAGATAACCGAGATAAGAGATACAAATCTCGTGAATAAATAGATGAGATTCACAAATCTCATTGTGAATCCGTCTGCAACATATTCATTCCTTAACTGTTCCCGAAGAACAGAAGAACGATATGAAACAAGATGAACACAATTCGTACCTTTAATTTGTGTTTATTGTCAAGAATGAGGAAGTTTCGTACTTGCAGCTCACATAATGGATAAAACAAATTACGTTAATTGAACCACTAAGATTTAATACGTTGTTTGTTCGTTAGCGAAGTATTGAAGTTGTGAAGTAACACAGTGAGTTATGATGCCGTGGAATGATGGAGCGGAGAGGAACATAGAGAGGAACAATCTTGTTCAGAGCACGCGAGAAGGACTGTCTCGCTAACAGCACATTGATACACCTTTTCGCTAACAGCTCCCTAATAGGCCTGTATCACAAATAACCCAAGTACACGACTGTTTCGTTAGCGACAAGTTTGTGCATAAATCCCGTATTATCTGAGTGAAGTTATAAGGTATTAGGAAAAAAATATATCATTACAAATCTGATTTTTGCTACTTTTCCAATGCATTAATGTGAAGTGGAGGTGTTATTGGAATTTGGATTTGTATATGTATATCATTCTTATGGAGTGTAACAAATTATTAGTGTTTAAGGTAATTTACGATGCTGTGTGGGCTTAAGTGCGTGTGTGCGTGGTTATATGTCAGGGAATGAGCAGGATTTTTATAGTCAGTTTTGTCTCTGGTCACGTTAAGGCATGTAAATTCTTTATAATAGGTTGCACCACCTGTCTACACATTAGATTACTCACACATACACACACATACTCACACATTTTTTTTAGTAGTTTCAAAGCGTTATGTGACAAAGAGTGCTGGGAAGACGGGACACCACGAGCGTAGCTCTCATCCTGTAACTACACTTAGGTAATTACACTTAGGTAATTACATGCACACACATACTCACTCACACACACACACACACACACACACACACACACACACACACACACACACACACACACACACACACCACACACACACAACTTATATCAGACCAATCCTGGAATATGCAGCTCCAGCTTGGAGTTCATACTTAGTTAAACACAAGACAAAGTTAGAGAAGATTCAGCGGTATGTCACCAAACTCGTTCCGGAACTGAGAGGTATGGGCTACGAGGAAAGGCTAAAGGAGCTGAAACTCACGTCCCTGGAAAACAGAAGAGTAAGGAGAGACATGATAACCACCTACAAAATTCTCAGGGGAATTGACAAGGTGGACAAAGACAAACTCTTTAGCACGGGTGGAACACGAACAAGGGGACACAGGGGGAATCTTAGTACCCAGATGAGCAACAGAGACATTAGAAAGAACTTTTTCAGTGTCAGAGTAGTTAGTAAATGGAATGCATTAGGCAGAGATGTGGTGGAGGCTGACTCCATACACAGTTTCATATGTAGATATGATGGAGCCCAGTAGGCTCAGGAATCTGCACACCAAGTGATTGACGGTTGAGAGGTGAGTACACACATACACACAACCACACACACACACACACACACACACACACACACACACACACACACACACACACACACACACACACACACACACACACACACACACGCACGCACACACACACTTTTAAAGTGTTCAGCCACAAGAAAATAAAGAAAACGAATAAAATGCATCAGAAAAGTAATATAAAAAACAAGTCAAAACTTTCAAGAATGAAAAAATGAGGATAGCAAATTTAGTGAGGTTTATGGAAATTACGGTAATTTCCTACGAAGAAATTTCCTAGAGTATGCAACACTGGTAACGCTTAGTGATTCCAACTGTACGGCTGATAAGCATAATGGTGAGTGTAAGTGTTGACCAGACCACACGCTAGAAGGTGAAGCGATGACGACGTTTCGATCCGTCTTGGACCATTCTCAAGTCGATTGAGAATGGTCCAGGACAGACCGAAACGTCGTCGTCCCTTCACTTTCTAGTGTGTGTGTGGTCTGGTCAACATACTTCAGCCACGTTATTGTGACTCATCGCCTGAATATTTGGGTTGAGTTTTGTCGACAAAAATAATAAGTAAACCACGCTATCTGTAGCTGCCTTTTTAACCACCATTTGCTAGAATGTCTCACCTGTCTCCCTTACATAAATCTTGTTACTTAAATACTGCTCCTGCTCAAAATTACAGGCGATGGTTTTATTATGACAGGTAAACCTTGGCAACTATTACACCAGATCGTGTGATGATCTAGATTGCAAAGTTAGGACCCGACGAGCATGCGAGGAATTAGATTATGAGGTTAGAACTCCATGACCGGAGGGAACTATTGGGGGAAAAGCTTCAAGCCATTACGACTATACAGCACTTGGAAGGGGTCAGGATGAGGAGTTGGGATGGGACAGGGGGGAAAGAAATGGTGCCTAACCCCTTGGATGGTCGGGGATTGAACGCCGACCTACATGAAGCGAGTCCGTTAGAGGTTAGAACCCCATTTTCCACGGGTTGAACTATAACTATTGGTCTGGAGTTTATGGTACCGAGGGATCAGTCCTATCGTCAGCTGATAGCCGCCACGGTCAAAGAAATTATTGGACGTCCTTAAATGAATCCTTTTCTCTACTGCTCATTTGTATTCCTCTTCCTGCGGAGTCATACTACTGTTACACTGCAGCAACACAGTGATATATGATGAACACCTTAGACTTCATCCAGTAAGCTGTAGTTTATTCCACTTGACATACCGGCAGGACTTCTTAAGCCCTCTTAAGAGCAAAGCTTGGAAATATAGCATTCTGAGCTCTTGACACTAATCTAAATCTATGAATTGTCATGAAATTTTATGTGTGTAATATTATGCTTTTGAGGTATAATATATAAAAAAAATATTTTCCCAACTACGTGCGTCCCATAACTCGGAGTTTACGTCACAGGTGTCGCTGGTAACCTGGTTTACACCTGTGTCACATTCTTTGAAGACTTAGTTAACAGCTGCAATCCGTTGTCTTGTTCGTGCCTTTGCTGCCACGAACGGCAATCGGGTTGCTAAGAGCGTTATTTATGAACTTAAAATAAGGGTGTTCGCGTCTGAGCTGCTGTACATGAAGGCATAAACACAGTAGAGTAAACATTTGGTCTATCAGGCTTCGTTGGTATATGGGATCCCCTGACGCCATGACCCCGGATACTGCGCCGTCATCATGTGACCTAATGACCCCATGTGTAGTCTGTCATCATGTGACATAATGACCCCATGTGTAGTCCGTCATCATGTGACCTAATGACCCCATGTGTAGTCCGTCATCATGTGACATAATGACCCCATGTGTAGTCTGTCATCATGTGACATAATGACACCATATGTAGTCCGTCATCATGTGACATAATGACCCCATGTGTAGTCCGTCATCATGTGACCTAATGACCCCATGTGTAGTCCGTCATCATGTGACATAATTACCCCATGTGTAGTCTGTCATCATGTGACATAATGACACCATATGTAGTACGTCATCACTTCATGACCTCATGAGTCTTAATGCCTCACCCCCATCACCACCCAGTATCACTTCCTGACACCAGAAGCACAGATGCCACTCCGTTCACACGTCCTGTAACCACACCCCAGCCACACAAAATACAATTCCATCATCTCCTGATCCCCTGACACTCAGGAGATCAGGACGACAGTGTCCAGAGGTCGTCCCGTCGTTAACTGACACCATGTGGTTGAATGCTCGACATCACTGCACGACATCCATATTCATCACCTCCACTTGTCATCCCTTCGAAAAATTAAACCTGAATTCTGAAACTAAGGTTACAATAGCGAAGAATTACAAAGAATTTCTGTTATTGCATTGTCTGATTTTACAAACGAATCAGAAATTCGTCTAATTATTGAAAATAGCTTACGTGCGAAAATCACAGTTTCGATTTACCATTCGTGACAGCAAGACTCAAAATAGAAATCAGCTCTTGCTACTAATCACAGTTTCTCAGGTATTGTATATGAGCAAATATCATAATGTTATATGGTAGCACATAGCCACAGTCTCTTTGATTCCTTTTATTACTATGTTTTGCAATTTAAAAGATTTCTGTTGCAGGAAGTTCAGAAAGGTTTAATGAAGAGTGATAGAGAAGTGGATCAGAATCCCACTCCTCTCCTGCCTTTCGTCCAGGGCTTCAAGAGAGGGTTTTGAATCTCCTTCAGCCCCTTTGCATGACAGACATAAATTCCGTTGAAAGTCAGCTCTTGCACAACATTTTGACGTTTAAGTCCTGGGGGAGCATATCTACCAGGTTTGCTAGGCACAGTGTGTTGTTAATGACTCATTATGCAGTTCTTCTCATAGAATTCTTAACTTTTGAAAATGACATATATCTCATTCTTAGACCTGCCCAACCACTTGGGTTGGACGGTAGAGCGGTGGTCTCGCTTCCTGCAGGTTGGCATTCAATCCTCGACCGTCCAAGTGGTTGGGCACCATTCCCTTCCCCCGTCCTATTCCAAATCCTTATCTCAATCCCTACAAGTGTTTGTAATTATTTTAATTACAAAGAAAAATTAATCACAAGTAATTACAAGTCGTAATTTCTTCGCGCTTTCTCCTGATAGTTCCGTTCCGCTCCGTTCATTCTTAGATCTTTGCTGCTTTCCTTAGATCCTAATATGCCAGTGGAGGCACATCTTCTTGAGGTTATCTTGATATGATTTCGGGGCTTAGTGTCCCGCGGCCCGGTCCTCGTCCAGGCTTTCACCCCCAGGAAGCAGCCCGTGACAGCTGACTAACGCCCAGGTACCTATTTACTGCTAGGTAACAGGGGCATCAGGGTGAAAAAAACACTGCAAATTGTTTCTCGTCGGCGCCCGGGATCGAACCCGGGACCACAGGATCACGCGTCCAGTGTTCTGTCCGCTCAGTCACCCAGCCACATTCTCAGATTTGTGTCAGGAATTTGTCATTAGTCTTGTGTTTTAAATAACACATTAGCAGTAAAACTCACCTGAACAAAAATTCCTATTAATGCCGACACTGACATCCTCAGGCAACGTACCACAGCGTGGCCTGGTCGACGACCGGGCCGGGGGATGCTAAGCCCCGGAAGCACCTCAAGGTAAGGTGGCGCTCTTCTAATAGATAGCTGAACCACGAGGAAAAAACCTAACAGCTCATCCGAGTTAATTTTACTCTGGGATGTCCTTCCATACGGCATCTGCATATCATGGAAAATTCCTCACCAGATAACCAAGTAGATATATTTTTCATCGGCTCGTAGGATGAAGATAGAGTTAAATAGAAAGATATATGTACAGACGGGAGAAAGAGAAGCAGAGATAAAGAGTCATATTAGAAGAGACAGAAAATATCAAAACAAAGGCAGGGCTAGCCCTGCCTATCTATAAGCACCAGTAACTATTTATCATGCAGTTTCAAGACGACAAAGGTAGAAACTAGAGCTCACGTGTCCTCCTGGTGCCCAGCCAGTGCTTGGTGACCGCCGCCTTCAGCTTGGTGACCTGGAAGGTGCCCGCCATTTCCCCAAGACTTGGATATCGACGTTCCTATTTCGATGCTGATAACAGAAATCCGATATTGGCCCGAGTTGTTCGATGATGGTGCCAGAAATTGTTACACACACACCTGGTACACGTACTCTGACACAGGTGTGCACAGTTATATACTAGTGCACAAAGCTGAGCACCTGCACGCGCAGTGTGGTATTGTTGCACAGTCCGGTTTTAGTTCATACATCCGCGAAGCCGTACACTCCAAGGTACTATAGTGATCACGGCAGAATACTAAGCCAAAGCACACAAACACCCGTATTAATAGCGACAATATCCCAAAAACTCAATCGCCATAAACTTCATACAGCACATTTATCAAAACGCCAACAAATACATCCATACATGCATACATGAAGCAAACATTGATGTGCGCCTGGGAACACATAAGACGATTCAAGCCCCACTCATTCCCCGGAAGGTAGGTTAGAGTAGTGCTAATGGCGCAAGACTTTTGATCCTATGACTCCTAATTTGGTGCTCCTGTGACTCCTAATTTGGTGCTCCTGTGACTCCTAATTTGGTGATCCTGTGACCCCTAATTTGGTGATCCTGTGACTCCTAATTTGGTGATCCTGTGACTCCTAATTTGGTGCTCCTGTGACTCCTAATTTGGTGCTCCTGTGACTCCTAATTTGGTGTTCCTGTGACTTCTAATTTGGTGATCCTGTGACCCCTAATTTGGTGATCCTGTGACTCCAAATTTGATGAACCTGTGCCTCCTAATTTGATGATCCTGTGACTTCTAATTTGGTGACCCTGTAACTCCTAATTTGGTGATCCTGTAACTCCTAATTTGGTGATCCAGTGACTCCTAATTTGGTGTTCCTGTAACTCTTACAGTCTTCCTTGCCCAGTTTCTGCCACGAGCAATCTTCACTAGCCATTTGATTTTTAATTTTTTAACACTGGTGAGTACATACCTCATAGTAAATCTTACCCAACAAATTTTACTTGGAACACAACCCGCCAATCCATTAAAAACCAGTTGGCCCATTACTGCTGGGTGAACAGGGGCGAAGAGGAAAGGATTGTCTTTGACACGAGTGCCCTCGTTAGCCATTCTTTGTCCCGAACATTCTTCCTTAGTCATTCTCACCTAACTAATGACACTATAGATGAACACATACACGGTGCGTGGCGTTACAGTGGTGAATGGGCGACCCGGGCGGTCAGGTAATTTTTTTCTGCTTGATTAGTGGCACCAATTAGCAGGTGATCAACATCAGCCAGTGAGGAAATTCATTTTTTTATTTAACCTGTGAGTAATTATCATATTGATCGGGAGCTGTTGTTGACGATTTGTTTTATGGTAGAAGCGTTACAGTGGTGCAACATAATACAATCAAAGGGTCAAACACTTGCATGGCAATTGTAAATGTATCAGGTATTATTTTACCTGTATAAGGTAATAGTTTCACCTACTATCCTGCCCCGTGGCTCGAGAACATTCTGATCATTCTGGCATCTTCACTCACTCAGTTATCATTCCCTTCTTGTCTATGGACAATCGTTAGCTCTCAGCTTCATCTTTTTTTTTCTCTCACCTGGTTCATTCACTTCTTTATTCATTCAATATATCTGTTATTTAATTATACCAACGTTTCGTATAATGCGTTTATGTTCTAATAATTATTTTGATAAATTATCTTCACTCTTTATCTATGTGTATGTGTATAGTGGTTGTTATATACATACTATACGAAATTCACAATAAAATATTTAAACTCCATAGAGGAGAGAGTTTTGACCTAACAACACTCCCGTGAACTGATTTTTAGAGTTTTAGAGATTTAACTTCAAAAGAACACTAAACGCAGATTGATATAGACATAATACACAATACAGTAAACATAAGCACCACACAAGCACGTAACATATTCATGGGTGACACGAATCACTCACAATACCTCATCACCCAGTGAAGGATCTCCTTACCTGGAGTGTAATGTTGAGTCTGAGTTTAGGTTTTAACAAAACTATTTGTTTCGGGAAGAGTAGTCGAGGAGTTTACCGTGTCCTGATTAATGGTCGGGAGTATAAGAGTAAGAACGCCGACTTGTTCGCGTGTTAACGGTAGAATGATTAATCAAACAGCGGTGGAGAGGATGGAAACGAGCAGGACTGACTTCGCACACAAGAGGAGCGATGTCTTCACGGGTCGGTGGGTGGGCGAGGACAGGGTGAGGCCGCCCCGGCCGCCCCGCCACAGACAGCTGCCATTATCCAACCGTTTACGTCCCGAGTCACGCCGCTTGCTCTTCCGGTTTTCTGTGTACACAGACATTATGTTGCTGCATGTTCGCGCCTGGATGTGTGTGTGCTTGGAGGAGGGGTGGGGAAGGTGTAAGCGTCACCGCTATGCACACAATTAGAACTATTAGTATTAGCATGTAAATTTATTTACATGTTTCCCGGAAGAAGTTTGTTATCTTTAAGTTATTTGTGTCTCGTTTGTTTATGTTTATTGTGTGTGTGTGTGTGTGTGTGTGTGTGTGTGTGTGTGTGTGGTGTGTGTGTGTGTGTGTGTGTGTGTGAGTGTGTGTGTGTGTGTGGTGTGTGTGTGTGTGTGCTTGTGTGTGTACTCACCTATTTGTACTCACTTATTTGTGCATGCGGGGGTTGAGCTTGGCTCTTTGGTCCCGCCTCTCAACTGTCAATCAACTACAATCAACTGTGTGTGTGTGTGTGTGTGTGTGTGTGTGTGTGTGTGTGGTGTGTGTGTGTGTGTGTGTGTGTGTGTGTGTGAGTAACTTCTACGCGCGCAGCTGTAAAAGTTAACCAAATTAAGTGAACTCCCGAGGCTTCAAACGACACAGCACGACCTTACTAATTTAATAATTAGAATTCGTAATAGTAAATTTAATTATCATCAAATAACGATAAAAAAAAGTTAATCCCCCGTCCCTCGCCGGCTCTAAGAACACCACCCACCTTGCCTACTAACACCACCTTCCCGCTGTGACGGTCCTCTGAATCCCCAACACGCCATTCTAATTCGTTTTACCTAAAAAAAGACTTAAAGTACAACTTAGTGTAACCTAAGTGAAAAGAAAGATGAATAATAATTATACGATACCAATGACATGATACTATGCAAGAGGGATTATTTCTAACTTATTCTTCATCAGAAAGCCTTGTGTAATAAGCTTGTGGACCCACGTCCGGGTGAGAGTAGCATAATTCTGTACTCTGGATTAGACTTCCTCTGTTACTCCAAGTCTTATAATCAAAGCTTCGAAACCAAGCTGATCGGCTCGGCTGATGCATCTCCATGATATTCATTATTCTCTTGCATTTATGTTACTTTTAATGTTTTATTGTTCTTATTCACATTCTTTTAATACGAGGAACTAAGTGGATAAATCCATTTATATTTCAAAGCAAAGCTGACTTGTTGAAACCAACAGACGACCTGCTAAAGACATCACCAGACTTGTTGAAGGAACACCAAAACGGCTCGAGACAATATTTGGCCTGTCCAAGACAGTACCACCTGACCTGTCCAAGACAGTACCACCTTACCTGTCCAAGACAGAACCTGACCTGCCCAAGACAGCACCTGACCTGTCCAAGACAGTACCTGACCTGTCCAAGACAGAACCTGACCTGCCCAAGACAGTACCTGACCTGCCCAAGACAACAACTAACCTGCACGCCATGACAACACACACAGTCAGTTATTTGCTCAAGCTCTGAGTGACTTCAACCCCGCCAGTGACCCCCCACCCCCACCCCCTATCCCCACTCCCAACCTCCATCCATCTCCCACCTCTCCCCTCCCCCACACACTCCTCGTCCCCCACTCCCTACATCCCCTCCACTCCCACACACACTCATCCATTTTGGTTGGTATAAATTGGGTTAAGTTAGGTTAGATAATCATAAGAATTCATGCACGAATCTACCTGAATTCCTTTCTACCGACCGACTCCCAAAAGAAAACAGTTAAAATTGATTGGCATTCACTCTAACAAGGAATATGCATTTTTAGATCCTAAAATTTGTATATAATTTAAAAATTAACCATTCACGTTCTGCTACTATCTTCCTGGGAGAGCACAAAGCGGTAAATTATATATATATATATATATAATATATATATATATATATATATATATATATATCTATCTATATAATATATATATATATATATATATATATATATATACAGGGTATGCATATGATTAGAGAGCACAATCACGTTGATCCCCCATTGCTCATGTACCCATTTTCTAGTAAGGAGAGGCACCAGACAAGGTTAACTCCGCGCCTCATAATTTGAGTCAACAGGGCGGTATTTACAAACGCGTAACAAGTAGCGGGGTGCATACCGGAACCGAAGTAGCATGTATGGCTACCGTTTCATTATCCAAGAATGTGTTATGATAGATTCGGCTGTTTGGGAATCATTATCCAACAAAAGATTTTTCCGGGTGTATTGGGATGCTACGTGACTAGCTCTGCGCCACAATGCAAACTCAACAGGAATATGTTCGTACGAAATATTTTTAAACACGGCAACATTCCTACCTAAGTAATTAATAACTAGAATTATCATTAGTTAGAGAATATAGTTACGTAATCAATCATATGATGAATAGTTAGGGAGTATGATTATGCAATACACTAAAAGACGAATGCAGTGACCTTTCTCACCTCAACCTGGTCATTATATCTGTATTATACATTCTCTCACAACGTGTTCATTACTAGAAGAATCACCCTGTGGATAAACAATAGTGTTGAATTTTAAAATTTTGTCCCGAGGGGCGAGTTTATTGGGCAGCGTCACTCATCCTGTGAGTGGACACACCGCCATAGCAGCATGTACAACACCCCCCAATAGGAAGAAAACCCGCTGGGTTGTTCATCCTGTATCGTGTTGAATGTTTTGGAGATTGAGGAAATGAACTGTGAAGAAGTCTTCATAAAGGGGTTGCAGGGCAAGACAAGGACAACGCCAGTATGACCTGGTGATATTAGGGAAAAGATACACTCATGTAAACTATTTTAAAAATGTTTCGTGGTCCTCATAATGTCAGGTTATTCTTAATTAGGTAATTCTAGGATTGGTTGGGATTAGTTAGGTTTGTTTTCATTCAACAAAATATTTATTTCGAAACGTTTTATATACGATGTGACATTTTATGTACTAATATGTGTAGCAAACAATTTTTCATTTGTACAATGAGGGGTCGGACCGCCCTGGCCAGCGAAGTACAAGACAGGCGTCAAGTAATGTTTACTCCCTGGAGGTATTATCTGCTGACGAAGGTACCCAGTAAGGCAATTTATAGCCAGTAGTCATGAGCCTTCAGGAATGTCTGCTATGTTAGACGATCTTTGTGTCTGAGACCGCGCTCACAAGTTACGTTATTGAGGTTGCAACTTATTCTTTGTTAGAAATTCTTAGAGTGAATTTTTTTCATAAGACGTATATTTTTATGTTACAAATGTTGACATTAAAAACCTTCTATGGAACTTGTTTTGATAATGAATCATGTGATTGCAAGCTTATTTGTGTTTGTTAAGCACATTTCTGTAAGTTGCTAGATTAGTGGGGAAACATATTTCTCTCTTGTCTGGCAATTGGTATGTGCCTGACGTGTCTCTTGAAACACTACACATCCCTGTGCCTTACCTGGTGATGCATGCCAGGTAATTTAGACCTTAGCTACAGGCAAAAATTTTCATAAGCAAATGGTGTGTATACCATTAAGTATCACTCGTTTCTCTGTTTATTAACGCAGAAAGTTTGTTATTGTAAACTACGTTCAGAACGAAAGTATGCATACTTTTTGGTTAATAAGATACCTTCATTGTCTTAGATTAATAATCCTAAGATTAATAATAACTAGATTAATAATGACTAGATTAATAATTAGGTTGACAGGCCTAATAACACTTCTACGGTTGACATGTCTCATTAACCCTCCTGTCGTTGGTAGGCCTAAACAAAAAACTTAAAAAAATTAAGTTTCTATTCTCACATTTGTTTCTTCATTTTAATAAGACATTTCTTGAAGCATTTTAATTAATTATTGTTCCTCCCCTTTGGTGTCATTTGATGAAGCTGTCACAATAGCCTGTAGGTCTGAACAACACGCAATATTATAACTGATTATAATTGTACAATGTTTCTATGCATTTACACAAACTACAAAACTAATCCTACGACATTTACGATTTAGATAAAAGCAGCGAATTATCTTGCATATAATTCTAGTTTAAAGATAACTCGTTAAGTTTAGAGTACTCTGTTATGGTGTATACATTTGTCGTTGGTTAGATTCAGTTATATTTGACTAACTGAATCAAAACTGACCAAACTACTTCAGTTTGGTCGTTAATTTTAACTGGTTGACTTAAGCCGTTTTAAAATAACCGTTCCAAACCATCCAGTACTGTACCCCAATTCCACACTCCAACACCACATCAAAAATAGGAACTTTAACATCTTAAACAACTTCATTCCCTTCCCGCCTTGCCTTATACTACAGTTCCCGGCTCTTCTTACTAAATATCATACCTACTTTTCAATCTATGAATGAAGTCAGGCTTAGTAATTCCCATATCACCACTCCTTCTTATCTTGAGGTTATCTTGAGACGATTTTGGGGCGCTTATTGTCCCCGCGGCCCGGTCCTCGACCAGGCCTCCACCCCCAGGAAGCAGCCCGTGACAGCTGACTAACACCCAGGTACCTATTTTACTGCTAGGTAACAATGTGAAACTCCTACACTAAATATTTGCTTCCTAAATTCCCTATGGATCACCTGCGTTTCTAGTTTCCTCCATTGTTCCCCTTTCTTCTCATGCTCGTGCTGATGGTTTGTGTTGTGGTTGTGTCGTTTCTGGGAGTTTTTTGTTCACTATAGTGAAGTCTAGCTTGGTCTACCTACACGTTATCACTATCAATTGCACCTCATCCGTTGCCTCCCATATGTTGCACCTGTATGTTATCACCCATCCAATTCCATTTATCAGTCACCACTCACTCGTCAACTCACCACCAAGTAGAAACCCACCCGACCCATCTCCACCCACTGGTCACCACCCATCTGTTGTCTTGCTATCACGCACCAAAAGGAAATGTGAAACAAATTGTGAATAAATATTTTGCTACACATTAAAATTATTTGCTTAACGATTCCATCATTATTAGCATATCATTAAAAATTGCGTCTGAAGAACCAAAAACCGAAGAAAAACTAAGAAAATACACAAAACAACATTTTAAAACGAGAGTGTCTAATATGCAGAATAAATTGTATTTGTTACAAGTGTTTAGCCTGAAGTTGACCACAGACGGAACGTTGACGGTATCACTAAAAATGTAAACATTAATACATACAGAGGTTAAGGGGGAATTTCTGCTGTGGGTGGAGGTTTTTATGTGCCACGTGTGAAGAGAGAATCGTGCACAAAATTGGGCAAATCAAATCGCCTGACAATCCTTTGGTGAAGTGTGTGAAGTGTGTGTGTGTGTGAGTGAGTGTGAGTGTGTGTGTGTGTGTATATGCGTGTGTGCGTGTGTGTTTTCCTCCACGGGGGAGAGGGGAAGTGGGGAAGGAATTATCTCTCATTCCATGACGTAACTGCAGATCGTAAATTAGCTGTTACGACCACCAGTGTCAGAGTTTTCTCCTAGCAACTGTCTGTCTCATCA
>WNGS01165523.1:32017616-32028197 GCA_020271785.1 Procambarus virginalis | reverse complement strand
GATATTAGGAGATATTATCAGCCTCTGAAAGATGGATAGGAGTGGAAAATTGATATTTTAGACCTAGGAAGGATGCTATTTTATGCAGTAAAGTCATGTCTGAACATTGAGAAAAAAAGGGGGTTAATAATATAGGAGAAAGAAAATATACATTTAGATATACACGTGGTCTATAGACTCAAGGTACGATCATATAAGCTTACACAGACCTCAAATGTACATTTGCCAATTGTTCAGTACTAATCAAACAATGTTTCTCATAAAATTTTAAATAATACTTTTTATTATAATTTTGTGTGGGTTAGACTTAGTGATGGTTTGCTTAAGAGTTTTGGTTATATGACAATTACTGATATTTACAGTATGTGGCAGTCAGGTCAGTAGTTCCCAACCGTTTCGTTACGGAATCAAAATTAGCATAACTAATATATCCGAATCATCAGGAATTCGCTCGGAATAGGAACGGAATTCGCTCAGAAGTGCTGAGAATCTTAATTAGGCAATTTTTTCAGTTATAAAATTGTGGCAAAGGGTCGCAGGTCTTTTGTGTATTAGAAAATTGGATAACGAGCCGAAAGAAACATCTGGAACCACTGATTAGAGAGATTCATTTCGAACATATGAAACTAACGAAATTCCGTTTCCCCTAGTACTTTCCAGGAAAGTTCGAAAGTACTCAGTTCTGGATTACAATACTGCACCTAGAGTGGGCACCGAGATGTTGCATGAACCTAAAATCTAGATCATAAGAAGATGTGCATGCACAGGTTCTCTTTATTAATACATATACATACCTGCAAAGAACTAATTGTTTAAGATTTGAAGGCACCACAATAATCCCACCAGAAGTAGTGTTAAAGTTAATATGTCCACAATGTTTTCACCTGTTCTTGTAACAAGGTGGAAAATAATTTAACAAGGTTTACTGTTCTACTGATAAAACTGTATTAGTTGACATAATTCAATTTACAAATAGCTTGAGTTGTGGTATTAATTACCATTAACACTTTTTTAAAGATATTTCCTATAATAAGAGATTTATTTTGGCTTATAATGGATGAGTCATTTGTTGACAGCTTGTCTGTGACCCCACTCAACGTTGGTCAATGTCCCAACCTCACATCACTGGTTCAGTTATATACTATTTCCGTGTCAGAATAAACTACTTGTGGTCATTTGGATAATTAAAATAGACCACCTAGCATTTACTTTTCTGTAGCTTCGCTGAAAAGTTAAGTACTTCTGTGCATGTATACCCCAGCATCCAGCTACTAATTGTTATCCACTCTACGGGTTTGACAATCCATATTTCACTTAGTCCTCTTTGGTGCTTGTAATTACCTAAGTGTAATTACCTAATTGTAGTTACAGGAGGAGAGATACGCTCGTGGTGTCCCGTCTTCCCAGCACTCTTTGTCATATAACGCTTTGAAACTACTGACGGTCTTGGCCTCCACCACCTTCTCACCTAACTTGTTCCAACCGTCTACCACTGTGTTAGCGAAAGTGAATTTTCATATATTTCTTCGGCATCGGTGTTTAGCTAGTTTAAATCTATGACCTCTTGTTCTTAAAGTTCCACGTCTCAGGAAATCTTCACTATCGATTTTATCATTTCTTGTTACTATTTTGTATATAGTGATCATATCACCTCTTTTTCTTCTGTCTTCTTGTTTTGGCATATTTAATGCCTCTAACCTCTCCTCGTAGCTCTTGCCCTTCAGTTCTGGGAGCCACTTAGTAGCATGTATTTGCACCTTTTCCAGTTTGTTGATGTGCTTCTTAACATATGGGCACCACACAACAGCTGCATATTCTAGCTTTGGCCTAACAAAAGTCGTGAACAATTTCTTTAGTATATCGCCATCCATGTATATAAAAGCAATTCTGAAGTTAGAAAGCGTGGCATAGGCTCCTCGCACAATATTCTTTATGAGGTCCTCAGGTGATAGTTTTCTATCTAGAACCACCCCAAGATCTCTTTCTTTATCAGAATTCTTTAAAGATTTCTCACATAATATATAGGTTGTGTGGGGTCTATGTTCTCCTATTCCACATTCCACATTCCATTGTGATGAGACTCGCTGGCTGGTTGAGTGACGGGGTGAATCATTCGTCCACTGGTTGGCTGACTGTCCCTATGCTCAGTCGCTAGCTGATTTGCTGCCCGGTTAACTCTCGTTCACTGACTCGTTAGATAACTGGATGGCTGGATCACTCGCACAGATACCTCAACTCAGACACAAAACTTAACCGTTTACCTGTCAGAATAAAAGTCAATATCAAGTATAATGATCCCCGCGCCCCACACATCAGAGAATGACGGCCATTCATTCGGATAAAATATCTCTACACATGCAAAAATCTTGATAAAAGCTGACCGCGACAGTCAGTGTAGTTTAAGATTAAGGAAAAAGTAGGTCACACACATATTCAAGGCTTTCCAGACTTAAGGTGGAGGTCTATTTGTTAGACCTACATTTTGGGAATAGTGCTCGATAGGCGTACAGCGCTGTAATTGTGTATCGATTAAAATAAGTCGTTACCTGTAGTGTGGTTACTAGTTTGCATGATCAGCTGTGAAAGGCAGTACATGTGTGTTTGCATTCACATTATGAGAGTGACTCGGACATTGGGTCAACCAGCTATTTCTCATCATTTGTCAGGTGACAGCTAAGTGGTTTCTCCTAATCACAGGTGTAAGAACCTAGACAACCCAACCGGTCTACCGAGAACCAGGCTAATTAGTCTGTGGGAGTGTCAATATTGTCGTGCTTTTTATTGTACAAATCATCCAACATTTAATGCTGTCATCGATGGTGTCCAAGTTAAGGGGAATATATTTTTAATGTACTTCGATATTCAGAGAAGCTGTTGAAGTATGATCCAAAATTTATAATGAAATGGGTATCAAGAAATTTATACACACTCACACTCGTTAAAAAATTCTTATGATTGTAGTTTGATCATGGGACAAGGACAACAGACCATAAGAACCCGATCTTTTACTCTTATCTTCTTAGAACTCACAGTCGATGTAATTCATAGGGATTCCCAGATGGCATGACAATTTCAGTAGTCCCTCAAGTTCTACATGATATTGTGAAACTGATATTTCATAAACCATACCATAATGAAAGCTAAGCTCTGCAAATAACAGCCTATAATCTGTTGGTTGAGAGCTTCGTAAAAGCTTGTAATTTGTCTAAGGTTTATACTTAAACTATTCAGGACATGAGGTTATACGTGATTATACATAAGCTGAACAGGACATAAAGTTATAAGTGATTATACATAAACTAAACAGGACAGGAAGAGACGATAACGTTTCTGAAAATAACAAAAAAAAGCAGCAAAATAAAAGTCATTCCAAATTTCCGTTAGTGAGAAAATGGAACAGAACAAATGACATAGTATCACAGTAAAACCCGAAGGCAATACCAATCTGAAACTTACTAGAAGAACGTCAATGACTCTAAGGTGTCTTTGATGGAACTTTTAGATGGAACTTGCTGTACATAGCTATCAGAATTAAGGATCAGTTTATCAGCTTCATAAAACAGGTCATGTAAAGGTTACGTGTTGGCGAGAGGCAGCCTAGATGTGGCTGGCTGGGAATTATCAGTGGAAAGCGCTAAGCCATTAGTATTATATAACACTGGGAAGGAATCAGGATAAGGATTTTGGGGTAGAACGGGGGGAAGGAATAGTACCCAGCCAATTGGACGGTCGGGGATTGAACGTCGACCTGTATGAAGCGAGACCGTCGTTTTACCGTTCAGCCCACGTAGGATGTGGCTGGAACTCAGAAGTTACGATGGGGAGTGAGATTATGTCAGCATTTTGATTGATGATGGGCTAGGAAGTGAACTGGGTATTTTGCTATGTGGTGCTGTTATAGTGCTGTGTGCTATACTAGGTGATGTACTATGCTGGGATATACTATGCTGTGATATGCTTTTTTATGCTATGCTGTGCTATGCAGCGCTGTGTATAGAGTTGTGAACTGAGAATTGTGCTAGAATAAATGTTAGGTTCTGAAATATGTTGCTGGGTGATAAACAGTATGTTGGTTTGGGTGTTATCAGGAAAGGAAAAAGCTCTACGCCAGTGTGTTTATGTGGCAGATGGAAAGGATGGAAGGAAAGATGGCAAATGGAAGGAACAGCGCCGACCAAGACGAATTATGCCGTGGCAGAAGTAGATGTTATTCTTGGTGTTCATGTAGGTGTTGGACTGGTTTCTGAAACTGGTGATAAGCCAGGAGATGACCCGGGAGATGAGGAGAGTATTGACCATAACATACTTATCTCTAAATGAAAACCAGAGACGTCTCTTAGACGGGAATATTTAGCGTAAAAGAGAGACGACGGCCAAGGCGCTGGAGACAGGAAGGTAAGGAAAATTGGAGGGTGGAAGAGAGAAGGGATAAAGGTGGTGAAATGTGGAAGCGGGAGAAAGAGTAGGGAGTGAAGGTGATAGTGGAGGTGGAGGGAGAGGTAGAAGCGACTTTGTGGAGAAATAAAGGTGGCGATAACAGAAAGGGTGAATTGGGGTTAGTAAGGAGGTTGGAACAGAAAAAAACAGTGAATTGAAGACGAGGAATTGCAGCGAACGCGTGCACGCCGCCAGAGGTCTTGGTCACGAACACATTGATACGACCCCACACGCACAAGGTGACCCTCGGCCGTGCCCAGCAACGCGGCAATGTGGCTACCCAAGGGGACCCGAGACTGACACGACTGTTAACCCAAGAGATACAGAGGAGAGACCAGCGACACGTCACAGCGAGATACCACTGAATAGTCCGGCACGTTGGTCCCACCAACCTGACGAGACGATGAATGACTGTCACAAAGGGTTTTTGAGCTGGTGAAGGTCAGTAATGGTACTCTTTGGGTCTGAATGACCCTCTATGGAACTCATGGTACTAGCTGACCCTCCCTGGAACCAGTGATGAAGCCTCATTCCTTCCCGGAGTTACTACGGTTGTAAAATCATCACCTTAACGAAATATTAAATAGGTTTGGGAGTTATCAAACAGCATCAGTAGCTGGGCTTAACACCTACATAGTTCCTTCCATTTATTTAAGAAAAATACTTTTCTTTTGAGACCTTTGGCATTAAAAATATATTTCACACATATAGAACCATTATCATAACTTTCGTTTTTTTTAATTAAAGATCTTGAACTGCCAGTACACCTTCCTAATAATAAAGGAGATACATATTATTTCTGTTGTTGATATTTACTTGTTTGAACGAGGTTCTTTGCGGTCTCACTGAGATGCCACCACGAGATATATATAACAGAGAACAGCATGAGATAATCATCTCGTCTGATTTCAATTTCCTCTCCATTGAGTGCGTTGACGGTTCGAGCTCTCAGTTAGAAAAGATAATTTTGGTGTTTAATATTAATTTGATCTTCCTACATTTAGGAGTTTGATATCGCCATGATGCTTGTACATCCAAGCGTTTAGTATCACCTTCAGGCATGGATATCGAGCGAGATATCTTTCGTGTCCTTCCTCACTCTTAATAACATTTCAGAATTTGTTATTTCGGTTATCAGCTCATTGCCCTCTGTTACGTGAACCTTCACCGTGTCTGCAATCGTGCAGATGCTCAGTCACAAATGGGATTTATAATCTTGTATTCTTAATAATATATTGACTCTTGCGTTATTATTGAGATGAGAATTTCCTGTAATAATGATTATTTTTCAGCGTATAAATTTCTGGCTGTTTTTATTAAACAATATATTTTTTTATTTCTGCGTTCGTGTTGTTATTATGTTTTGGGATAGGCCAAAATTAATGATACAAACGCTTGCCCCCACCAGCCACCCCCCCACCCCGCACACACACACCAAAGAGCCAGAGAGCTCAACCCCCGCTTACACAACTAGGTAACTAGGTGAGTACACACACACACACACACACACACACACACACACACACACACACACACACACACACACACACACACACACACACACACACACACACACATGCACACAAACCTAAATAACCTAAAGACAGATAATTTAACAAAAGGGGCACACGCACTAGGGGACACAGGTGGAAACTGAGCGCCCAAATGAGCCACAGAGATATTAGAAAGAACTTTTTTAATGTCAGAGTGATTGACAAATGGGATGCATTAGGAAGTAATGTGGTGGAGGCTGACTCCATACACAGTTTCAGGTGTAGATATGATAGAGCCCAGTAGGCTCAGGAACCTGTACACCTGTTGATTGACGGCTGAGAGGCGGGACCAAAGAACCAGAGCTCAACCCTCGCAAGCACAATTAGGTGAGTACAATTAGGTGACTACACACACACACACACACACACACACACACACACACACACACACACACACACACACACACACACACACACACACACACACACACACACACACATATACACACACACATATACACACACATATGTAAACCTAGTTGTGTTTGCGGGGGTTGAGCTTTGCTCTTTCCGCCCGCCTCTCAACTGTCAATCAACTGTTTACTAACAACGTTTTTTTATGTGTGTGTGTGTGTGTGTGTGTGTGTGTGTGTGTGTGTGTGTGTGTGTGTGTGTTAGAGAGAAATATATGTAGAAGACATAATAGAGGAAAAGTAGATTGGCTAGAAAGGCGGGGTCCAAGAGCTAAATAGCTTGATTCTGCTGACACCAATAGTAAATACACACACACATACACATCAGAGGTTTATAATGAAACACTAGTCCCCATGGGTTCTGGAGCGACAACAGCTTCACAAACCTTATTAAATTCTCTGACAGAGGAGAATAATCAAAGAGAACTGTAAATTAGGATTAAAAGGCACTTTTCAGATAGTCCAAGCCCTTGACATGGTACCAAAGAAGATAATAAGATATATAAATATTTGTTCACTGCTTACTCTCCTCTCAACTCCATTTTTAATTATTATTATACTCCAGTCTTCTTTTCATTTTGCAATTGTGTTTCTCAGCATTTTTTCACGTATATAATATTTTTCATAATTTCTCTTGTCGTGTTCGTTTTGTATTGGTAAACGCCAACACCTTCCATCATATATTATGTAAAATTGTTTTGGTTCACCGAAGCGAAAGTTTATCACGAAGCAAACTTAATGTCGTCTGTGCCAGGCGAGATTATTGAAAAAACAAAAACATATTCACTTAAGCACGCATACACGCACATAGACAAGCACGCATTCATTGAAACATGTGATTACATATGATCAAAAAGGCAAAGCATATACACACGAATAAACACACACACATAAAGACATTTAGAGAAACGGGATTAAAAATAGATGTGAGAAAATATCAAAACAGTAAGAAAATATATGCTGCATTAAGCGACAAATAATTATGAAGTTCATTTACACGGGTGCATACACACACACACACACACACACACACACACACCACACACACACACACACACACACACACACACACACACACACACACACACGCAAGCACACACACACACACACACACGCACGCAAGAACACACAAACACACTCATATATACACACAAGCGCAAACACAGACATAGATTTAAAAAAAATCATTCCTCGGCAACTAAAGCTTCTCTTCACACACTCATTATAAACGTCACATATAAAATGCTATTAAAATATTACGTTAGTTGGTATGCAACCTAATCAAAAATAAATATTAATCCAAAAAACGTTCAGATCAATACTACCTCTCACAGGTCAACAAAAATGTAAAAACTTCAGGCAATTATCACAAGATTATAACTCTTTACCAAATAATATTTTAATGGTCTCCTGCTACATGGTTTCTTAATTTAAATACATACCTTGAAATTTCTACTAAATCTACATTGAGTGATTTGATGCCTGCGTCTATTTGTACACAAATGACTTGGATCTGTGTTCACATCTTCACTGTCTGCGTAGATACCTACGAGTATTTTTTACGCATGGTGTAGATATCTCATTCTACATCTGCTCTAGCGAAGAAAACCAATACGGTTGCGTCTGTACTTGTGGCGTAGATAGTTTTGAGAAAATCAGCAAGCGCGGTGAGGAGGATTAGGACCATTATTATTAGTATTTGCTCCTTTACTAACCAGTTCAATTTCCTTTTAAACCAATAAAAAGCTCACGTGCCCTTTTCGATCCCCACACTTCACATGCGTGCACCGTACCCTTACCAACACTTACAAAAGCAGCGACAAGACGACAACCCACTCTCACCTGCACTTAAATAACAACAGGGCGGGGGGGGGGGAACTGGTGAAAAGATAGGTGTTTCAAATCTATTTTTTCCTATCGCCCTTCCCCTATACTCTTTTGTTACTCTTTCATTTTATCCATTGAGTCTGTTGAGTTTATCTTATTTTGTGCGTTTATTCAGTAGGTTTATTCAGTGAGTCTATTCAGTGGATTTATTCAATGGGTTTATCCAGTGGGTTTATCTTTAGTTTGTATACTTTTTTCTTAAGTACAAAATGTTTTGGTGAACGATAACTTACTCAATAAGCACGACGACGCAGTCAGTAGACACGTTTACGCAATTGCCAGACATGATAACGCACTTGGTAGACGCAATATCCCACTCAGGTGACACAAAAAAGCACTCATTAGATATAACACAATACCCACGATAACATACGCAGTACACACGATAGCACACTCACTGGGCGTGATAACGCACTCTCAGTAAGACACATTAACAAACTGTGTACGATAGCACACAAAGTATGACATTCAGTACCCGTTCCTTACACTCAGGATAAATGATTGCACTAAAGTGTTTTTGCGTTCAGTAGACATTAAAACATTCGATAATGTAAACTGTATTCAACTCATAATAATTGAATTGCATCCATCTGACATTGCATTAAGTTATATCGATGTTGCTATAAAGAACGGGATTACACTTTGCAAACAATACTGAAAATAATATTGCCAGAAAATTATTACTCACAGTAATATTACAAGGAATATCATTACTAACACTAATATTTCCATGAAAACATTGATTCAAGTAATATTTCCAGAATATCAGAAAAAAATATTAATCACAGCAATGTTAGTATAAAAGCATTATTCTTAGTAATATAACCTTAAAATGCAGCTATTTATCGCCTTTAACTCAACATTTTCATTTCATTCTTTATTCACATTGGAATAATAATATAATGATCCAGTGATTCGTATCCCTTAATGACCAGAAAAAATACACTGGCTATAATTACATCTAATTATCCCAGAGGCTCAAAAAATTACCCTAGGATGCTCATAATGCCGTAATTCATGTTTAATGAGTATTTCCATGAAATTTTATAATTTTACTATTTTGCAGTCATCCAACCCCGATTAATATTGAGACGTTCATTCACCTTATACCTGTGGCTACGTTCCTTTGCCGAAACATGTGAGCACATATCTCTAATATATATATATATATATAATATATATATATATATATATATATATATATATATATATATATATATATATATTATATGTCCCCACATTTGCACCAGAGGTGGTACCCTCACAACTTTTATATATATGTATATATGTCATACCTAGTAGCCAGAACGCACTTCTCGGCCTACTATGCAATGCCCGTTTTGCCTAATAGGCCGAGTGATTTTCTTTATTTTCAATAAATGGTTTCCAATTGGTTATTGTTAAAGTTTTTAAAGTTAGGTTTAGATAGGTTAGGTTAGGTTAGGTAGGGTTTGTTAGGTTAGGTTAGGTAGGGTTTGTTAGGTTCGGTCATATATCTACGTTAGTTTTACTCAAATTAAAACAAAATAGCTTATACATAAAGAAATGGGCAGATTTATCATTTCATAAGGAAAAAATCGAAAAAATATATAAATTCAGGAAACCTTGGCTTATTAGGCAAATTTGGCCTTGCATAGTAGGCCGAGTACGGACGTTCTGGCGACTAGGTACAACATCGCATGTTCACGAAAGACAGACTACCAGAAGAATGCTTAATTAAATTCGCTAACGTAGTAGCGTATAATGTATCTTGTTATGCCAAATACTTTACGTTATAATATGTTGCATAGTACATTTCTTCCCTCGTTAATATAGAGGCCAATATACCCTTTACTCTGGTACATTCTATATACAGCACTCCAAGTTAAAATGTACTCTTTAGATACAAATTCTGGTCGGTCACAACTATCCACATACACCAGGCTGCGTAGTTAAGACAATCACACCTTACGACAACACTACTACATATTATCTACATACTACCTCTATGTATAGGTAGTTTAGACCATCAACATCCACAACATGTTAATACATCTGCATAAACTATTTCAAGTTTTGACTCAACATATAACATCCCGATGACAGAAAAATTGCTGGAATTATTCAATACATAAATTTATCTTTCGCTATGCATGTGTGTTAAACTATTTCACTAGTTAATATGCTAGACAATAAAGCCATTAGCGGTCATAACATAGAATAAGCATTGTGGATGTTTAATAGCTTGAAGGATTATGTAATGATATAGGCTTTATATTCCTCATTCCTAAGTTGCCAACTTCCCGTGAAGC
>WNGS01165523.1:31973904-31994440 GCA_020271785.1 Procambarus virginalis | reverse complement strand
TTTATCCTTTACATGTGTGTGTGTGTTTATCCTTTGCATGTGTGTTGTGTGTGTGTGTTTATCCTTTGCAGATGTATATGTGTGTGTGTATCCATTACATGTGTGTGTGTGTGTATGTATTTGCGGAATATTTTGCTGTTCATTGTGCTTCCTTACATGCCCGTGGGCGAGAAGGTGTAAGATTTTGAGATATAGATGCATGAAAGTTCAAGACTTCCTATCTGCAAAATTTTCTTTACTGTAATGTCACCACACTATAATCCCGTGAAGAATAAAATAGGCAGCGATTTTCAATTTATAAAGAGATAGTTTCCAGTCAACTTTTATCTACGGAAAAATCAGATGTTCATGTCTATCTATCTTCTTCTTGGGGTTATCTCGAGATGATTTCGGGGCTTAGCGTCCCCGCGCCCGGTCCTCGACCAGGCCTCCAAGCATAAGTTGGCTTTTAGTATTATTGGTAACAAGTTTAACAAGCAATATGTCAAAGCAATAAGTTGTTCACAAATGTGCAATCATCTACTAACGTCAACACAATCAACTGCTTGCGTCATTAAATCAGATATTCATATCAGCACAATTCCTTATTCACGGCTACACAATCAGCTGTTAACGTCAACAAATCAGCTAATCAAGTCACTTGCTATTCCTTTTCTCACTTCACGTAAATTTTCAATTACATATTCATTTTTAGACGATATATTTTATATGGCCAATAATTAATCACTGAAATGAGCATTTGTTATTTGGTCAATTCTTAATCCAATGAAATACTAATGCTCATTTGAGAGTTTCGTTTGCAAAATATAAAAAGTTATATTTTGCTAGGATACTTTTATATCTCTGAATACATATTATATGGTAAATATTTATAGAAAAATTAGTCTTGCTTATACATTTTTCCTTACAAACAATATTTCATCACAAACAATATTTGCTTCCAAAGATTAAATTAAAAAAATATATTTCAACAAGGTAAAGCTTAAATTTTTTTGACGTGCCTGCTCACAGTCGATTAAGCTTTCTGTTTTTAAATTGATACTAACAATTTGTATTCACTTTAATTATAAAAGAAACAGTTCCTTAAACGATCTGAGGTAATAAAAGGCAATTTCCTTTTAACCCCATCCATTTATATCCTTTCCCTCCCCACTCTCTCTCCCTGCCAACCCCAGCCCCTCCAGTCTCCTCCTAGCCGCTCCTAGTTCATCTCAACCCTATCGTATTCCTTCAGAGCCTCACCCTGCTCCCGACAACCATCCTATCAACATCCAACTCATCACGTCCGTTCCCAGTTCATCCCAGCCACTCCTAGCCCCCTTTCTCAAAATCTTCAGAGCCCCACCCAGCCACTTAAAGCCCCCAGTCCTAGCCTCTCGAAGTCCCACCCAGCAACTTCCAGCTGAACCAAGCCCCTCCTAGCCCCTCCTAGCCCCTCCCAGCAGAGACTGTTTTAACAAACTGCACTGCTTCACGCCAAGACAGTCTGCTCGTTATTCATTCCTGATCACTTATCGACAGTTTACCCAGCGACAGTTACAGTTATGTATTTGTTGAATTAAATGTATATTACATGTGAATATCTTTTCATGTTTACTTGCATATCTTATACGGCCGTAAACCCATTGAAACATAATAACTAAAATATATGATATTATTTAAATTATTAAGTTTATATTTATGAAAGGAAATGATACGTGTAAAAAGGCAAGGTTAACAAACATAAAATAAAAGGAAATAATAATAATTATTAAAATAATGATAATTGTAGCGGCTATAAATGTTTGTAATTATTTATTTCAACCACCGATGAACAGCGTTTGATCGTTGCTGATGCTAACAATAAGGATGATGAGGTGATGGACACAAATGTTTTTTTGGTGAGGTGACAGGAGGTGAGGTGAGGTGAGGTGAGGCCCTATCACCTCATCCAAAAACGAATATAAGCATGAAACAGGGTATGTAAAATTGACTTTGAAAATGTATGAAGTGTCTTGCGAAACGCTTCTAGGCGTCAGACCATAAAAAAAGTATGAAAATGAACTTTGCTGAGTTAATTTTTCAAATATCCTCCACAGTAAAGAAAAACATAAGAAATGTTGAGAAGATTCGTGTTAGAACCATTAAGCTTACCCATTCGGTCATATTCAACAACATATGTTTACAAGAAAGAATGATATTCAATATATATATAACATTCTAAATCCCTTCCATCCATGTTTCTCTGTGCCTGTTCCTGACGTCCTGTCACCCTCGTCTCTCCCTAAATGGGATCAATACAGCTACTGCTCCAGCACAATGCACGTGATGCACGCTGTCCATCAATTTACTAATTTTACCTAAGGTTAAAATTCCATTACACCTGCGACAAATAGTTCTTTAGTCGTCTATAATTGCAGTCTTTTTCCAGTCAATGGCTCCTATTGGTTCCTCACATGTTAGCCACATGTCTGTTTCACCATCATAATTTCCCTTATAATGTGCTCTTAGGATATCATTTATTGTTATCCATTGATCTAGAGGCTCCATTTAGGAAGACAAGTACTGGAATATGTGTTATGTGTTCCCGCTGAGTTGTTCATGTAGGGTCAAGCCTTAATTCCAGTTTTCCTAATTTCTGTTCTTTAAACTCATCATAAAATTATTCCACACACTCCTGTTTTCTGTTGGCTTCGTAGAAAACTTATTAGAGTTGCTCTTAACTATCTTTTCATCAAAATCATGATTAATTAACACCAAGACTATGCGTCTTTTTCAATCTTTGGAAGTTATATTCGTAGACATGTTGACGTGACGAGGTATGGGGTGCACAATAGATAAGTCTGCTTAATGATCAATTATTTGATTACGTTATACAAGGGCACTCACCACCATCCGGGACTTGGCAGAAAATGCTTTACTAAATTATGATGGATTACTGAGGGCACCACGCGAGATCCGGCGCGCCCGAGTGAAAGTGGGGAATTAATAAAGTGTGGTGAAAGTGGGGAATTAATAAAGTGTGGTGAATGTGGGGAATTAATAAAGTGTGTCTTCACTCACCTTCGCGATCATGTTTCCATCTTTCTCCTCCTTGTGGGTTAAGGAGGAGGAAGATATAACACCAGTGCAGGATTGTAACAAATTAAAGAGAACCTTGACAGATTCCAGAAGTGAGAAAATGAATGGTTGCTGGAATTTAATGTTAAAAAGTTTAAGTAAAAAATGATGTGCAGGCGAGATAGAGATAAGTAGGTATCTACACCAAAAGGCGAAGACAACTACAGAAATCAGAAAGCGCAGGATTTGTGACTGGATACAATTCCAATACTAACACCAGAAGCACACATAAACCGAGTAACATCAACAGCATGTGAGACACTAACAAACTTATGAATACCGTTTAGATACCAAAACCAGGACTCCTTCTAATGTAATCTACAATACATTTTTAAAGCAATGTTAGAATATTCAGCATCGGCGTGGAATCCACACCTTGTGAATCATAAAGCAAAACTGAAAAAAGAAGATTTCTAACAAGATTAGTGTTAGAACTAAGAGGCTTAAGCTACGAGGATATGCTAATGGAACCAAATCTTACAACCCTAGAAGACAGAGCAAACAAAAAGGATGTGATCACATAATACAAGATACTGAAGGGTATAGATAAGATGGACAATGATAGACTCTTCAAACTGAGAGAAAGTAGGACAAGAGGTCACAGATGGAAGCTGGAAACTCAAATGAGCCAAAGGAAAGTAAAGAATGTTAACAAGTTGAATGTACTGAAGGAAGAAGCCGTGAAAGCAGCCTTCACTCACAGCTTTGAGGCCAGATTCGACAAAGAACTCAAGCATCAGAATAGTTTAAATACAACAGGTACAACAAAGCAAATACACGGAGCATAAATAGGTAGATATCACTCCCTGTAAACTCTGATTGATACGAGCTAATTGGTAAGAATACACACCCGCCTTATACCCCACCCCTTGTACTCATACACCCCCTCGTTGTATTCATACACACCCTCAGGCCGTCCAACCACTTGGGCTGGACGGTAGAGCGACGGTCTCGCTTCATGCAGGTCGGCGTTCAATCCCCGACCGTCCATGTGGTTGAGCATCATTCCTTTCCCCCCGTCCAATCCCAGATCATTATCTTGATCCCTTCCCAGTGCTTTATAGTTGTAATGGCTTGGCGCTTTCCCCTGATAATTTGCTCATGCACCCTCTCGTTGTATTCATATTCAACTTTCTACTATACACCATCAGCCTCAGCATACACTGGTTCTTGGAAGAAGGACGACTGTTAGCTATTAGCAGATGACATTGTCAATGCAGGTCACGACGGAAGAATGAGGAGGCCTAGTGACCAAGATGAACGAGCCAAGTGTCGTCTAAAAGACATGAGTAATGACGGTATTATTCGCCTTCGTGACCTCATCCCTGTCTTGACCTCTGATATCTGTCACTCTCTCGGCCTCCCCTCCTGACCTTTCAGAATCTGACATGACCATTCATACAAGGGGCACGCTATAGTTACCTCTGACCTCTAAGCTTCCTTTGCACTCTGGCATTGATGAAGCTTCTGTGATCGTTGCATTCTCTCCCACTGGGTCAGACTTCCTCGTAGTCTCCCCTCTGACCTCTTCATGACATGACTAACGTATTGATCCTCACGGTCACTACTGGTGCTGACCTTTACCGTGAGTGCTGCTCCTTCCCAGCCATTACGGGAAGAGTTATCAGCTAATGCCAGCGTTCCATCAGAGACATTCGTGCTTCACACTGTGTCAATCATTTGTGCTTCACACTGCGTCAATCATTCGTGCTTCACACTGTGTCAATCATTTGTGCTTCACACTGCGTCAATCATTCGTGCTTCACACTGCGTCAGTCATTCGTTTGTCTAATTTGATTGTGTGTTACGGCTATGTTCGTCGTCAGAATGTTTACATTTAATTCTTAGAGATCAATGTGAAATGAAAGATGATTAACCGATTTACTTACAGCTCACAAGAAAGTCAAATTTTGGAAAAATGAGAAATGAACAAATGGAAGGAGAGGAGAAAAGTGAACCAGAAAAGAGAGATAAGGTAAAGGGGAAAAGCAGACCACATATAGAGAATACGAGAGAGAAAATAGTTGAGAAGGAGGTAAGGAGTAAAGAAACATTATATTATTATTTAAACACTGTCTCTACTATACATAGACGCTTATTTTTGTCCTTGTCATGTGTATCAATTAATCAGGCTGAGCTTTGTAATAGGAACAAATCATATAAATAACCTCGGATCATTGACTTATAGAACAAATTACTGGGTAACATTAAACACGTGGAACTCCTGGATTGCTTCAAGCGTTGGTTATACATATATATGAGTTTCGGTGTATATATATAAGAGCTGCCTCAGATGGCCCTGCATTTTCTATATTCTTATATTGTTAAGACAATAGAATAGTTAAGACAATCTCCACTTATAAAATGGACGTGCGCATCAAGTACAAAACACCAGCCACAAGGTGCACTTGCTTATTGCAAAACATTATTTAAAATATACATACTAAATATAAGATAAATTCAAATGAAAACTATACAAAATACTAAACATACACCCGTCCCGAAACACACACATCACCTTTCAAATAGATCCCATTCAATAACAAAATATACTTCCTTCTAAACTCACAAACCAAATTTAATAAAATTAAAGAACTCGTTCTGGACCTAAACCAAAGCTTCCGACACATTACCAGAGTTCCATAATTATAAACCAGAGTCCAGAGGTCATAGGTTCTTACAGTTCATTCCGTGTCAATAATACAGGAACAACGCGTGCTATCATCCAACTTAAGCTGGCATCCTCAAACGTCATTACTTCACTAACCGGAATTCTTAAGGCATTGTATATTAGACCAGTAAAAAGACAAAAATCTGTAGCATGCCTAATTTTTTGTTTATCGATATGTATCCCAGGCATGCAATTGGTTGAGGTTCTAAGCTGTGGAGAAAAAGTATGAATTTTTGTAGCATTTTTACATATTTTTTTACAATGTAATTGTAATTTATAATTTTACAATTTACAATGCAGTTGTAATTTACAATTGTATATTTTTATAAACACGGGACTATACCTCAATCCCACATAAATCTCAACCCCATACAGGTCTCAACCACATGAAGGACCTTATATCAATATCCATCTTTTTCATTTGCAACGAAGCTTGTTGCGAACTACTACTACTACTACTACTCTAATTCTTTCCTCAACTATTCTATCTTTGCCCTGTTCTTCTTCCTTTTCCTCTTTCGATTTCAATCTTTCCGATTCCTTTTCCATCTCACTTATTATTTTCAAACCTTTCTCTTCCTATCATAATCATCCTGCTCCACCTCTTCCTCTTAGTTTTCCTTCCCCCCTTCCACTACTCCTCGATCGTCCAAGTGATTGACCACCATTTCTTTCCCCCGTCCCATCTCATTCCTCATCCAGACCCCCTTCCCAGTGCTATATAGTCGTAATGGCTCGGCGCTGTCCCTTGTAGTTCCCTTCCCTTTCCTTCCTCTTCCTCCTCTTCCTCCTCTTCCACCTACCTCCCACGAGCGCAAATTTTGTTATTCAGACTTTAAACACGAAATTATATGTCTGAAACGAACGAGTCGCCTGCAGTCTTGTCCTCCACCACTGGTTATGTACGAGGGACCAGTCCACTATGGTGCCGGGAGGGAGGGAGGGAAGGGGGGATTTAGGGGTGTTGTGAGGGGGATAAGAAGAGGAATGTGGGGGAGCTGGGAGGGGAAGAAAGGCAGAGGAGGGTGTGGGGGAGGGGGAGTAAATGTTGGGGTAGTAAAGAGAGGTGAGGAGAAAGAGGTTACAGGGTGCCAGGTAAGGGAGTGAGAGAAGTGGGAAGTAGGAATGTGAGAAAAGGGAAAGGTAGGGCTATTGGGGAGTGGGAGGGGATGAGAGATGGGGCGAAGGGAGGTGGGGAAGAGGGGATCAGATGTAACAGTAATGGGACAGGAAGAAGCAGGTGGGTAAGGCAGGAATTTGGGTTTGAAAACAGGAAGGGCTGGAGAGAGAAGCAGCTAGGGAGGAAGGTAGGTGGGAAGGGAGGCAGAAGGGAAGATAGGCAGGAGGGAGGAGGAAGGTTGCGTGGGAGGCAGGTGGGGAGAGAGAAGTAAGATGGGGAAGGAAGCAGGCAGGGAAGGGGGGGGGCAGGTGGGTAGGGAGGCAGGTAAGAAGGGTGGGGATAATTACAGTATGCCAGGTAAGGCCATATAAGCACGAGCAACACATGACATCGACACAAACAAGAACAATAAAACAAGACCTAAATACAAACAGGATTAAAACAACCCAAATCTGTAATAAAGAATGATGATGTTGTTTATGAGACCGAGAAAGATAATCACTCAAAAAAATATCGAAACATCTAACGAAGTTTTGTTTAATTATCTGATACTGAAATTATTTGGTTCTCGTCCGAGTCTTCCGCTCACAAATAATGTATCATATAATATTCCAGACACTTGGTTCGGTCGGTACAGTGACGGCCTTGCTTCTTGAATGTCGGAGTTCGATCCCCCGATGATGCAAGTGGTTGGGCACCATTCCTCTCATCCGTCTTATCCCATCTCCTTGTCCTCTTATACCTCCCAAATCCTACATAGTCTTGCTGGCTGACTCTCTCTAGGGTTATTACTTTAACTTTCCAATCATTATTGACAGACTAAGCGGGAAAGGAATGGTGCCCAAACGCTTGGACGGTTGGGGATTGAACGCCCACCTGCATGAAGCCAGTGTGGCACTGTAACACATGGAAGGAGAATGAGGACAGGAAAAGAGCCGGGAAATGGAAACGGCGTGACGGAACAATAGCTGGAAATGTGGCAAAAAAAATTGCCTGAATACCAATGTTTACGAAATAATGAACTAAATACAAAAAGTAATAACACATTTTGTATTGTGGATAATAGATATTTTCACGGACGTTTTATATTCATTTACAAAACATAAATACATTAACAAAAAAAATGAAAATTTGGTGGCACCACAGTAACAATAACATAGAAAGCAATCTTCATCAATCTGTCAATATATATATCAGAACAGTACAGAAATTCAACCCTTAGTGTATTAAAATCTCTCTCTCTGTAATTTCGAAATACAGGCCAGACGAACAAGAAATACAGTATCTCTAGGCTAGTGTGCATATTTCCCCCCGGATAGCTCCAGATAAAGATATCTGTGCTGGGTCTCGAACTCTTGTCCTGATTAGAAATTACGATGCAACACTTTAATTGAAAAGACTGTAGTGTTGGGTAGGATGGGTTGATGTTAGTGACTATTGTTGGTGATTGAACAAATCCACAAGGGCCGTGACGAGGATTCGAACCTGCGTCCAAGAGCATCCCAGACGCTACCTTAATCGACTGAGCTACGACATTGTAAAATAATTGCAACCAGTAATTCTACTGAATTTACTTAGATCCTGCAGCCTCTCCGAGACACAAACCAGGATTTTACACAATCCCCCCATACATCACGCTATTGTGATTTCTGTATGTAATTGTTGGCGATTGTTTTTGTGGATGGGTTGTGGGGTTAGAGCGGATGATTATAAGGAGAGTGGATTACTGTGAGGGATAAGTTGTGTTTATTAAAATTACTGCGAGGGATTACTGTGTTTAGAGGATAAGTTGTAATAGGTTATTGTAGGTCAGGTGGTTTGTTATATGGGTGATTGTATGGAGGGTGAGGTGTAAATAATTGTTGGATTGTGAGTGTATGTGATGGAAGGTGAATTTAAACGTGATCTTCCTAGTATGGGCCAACAGGCCTGTTGCTGTCCACCTCAATTCTTATGTGCATCTGTTTGTCTATCAATATTCCTTCATTCCTCTCTATCTATATTCCTTCATTCCTCTCTGTCTATATTCCTTCATTGCTCTTTATATATATTCCTTCATTCCTCTCTATCTGCATTCCTTCATTCCTCTCTATCTATTTTTCTTTATTCCTCTATCTATATTCCTTCATTCCTCTATCAATATTCCTTCATTCATCTCTATCTGCATTCCTTCATTCCACGCAGCTCCAATCCCTTTTGACTGACAGAACAAAGTAATGACGGAGCCCAGAATATTATCTAGGTCACAAAAATCAATAGCTATTTTTTATAAGAGGCGCCGAAATGCTTCGCTTTAAACATAAATTATTAGCACCAAATTAACCTGCCCCTTGGCCAGAGGAGGAGAAGGTAAGTTTGCATGATTGTGGATTAATTAACCAAGATTTACCTACCCATCAAGGAAGGTAAGCACTGGTTTATTGTTTTCACGTGGTGTGTATGCGCACAAAATGAGCGCATTGCATGCACGTGAGGTGTGTGTGTGTGATGTGCATGAATGTGCGCATTGGAACATGTGATATGCATTTCATGTGCGTATAGTGTGTGTGTGTGTGTGTGTGTGTGTGTGTGTGTGTGTGTGTGTGTGTGTGTGTGTGTGTGTGTGTGTGTGTGTGTGTACTCACCTAGTTGTACTCACCTAGTTGTGCTTGCGGGGGTTGAGCTCTGGCTCTTTGGTCTCGCCTCTCAACCGTCAATCAACAGGTGTACAGTTTCCTGAGCCTAATGGGCTCTATCATATCTACACTTGAAACTGTGTATGGAGTCAGCCTCCACCACATCGCTTCCTAATGCATTCCATTTGTCAACCACTCTGACACTAAAAAAGTTCTTTCTAATATCTCTGTGGCTCATTTGGGCACTCAGCTTCCACCTGTGTCCCCTAGTGCGTGTGCCCCTTGTGTGTGTGTGTGTGTGTGTGTGTGTGTGTGTGTGTGTGTATGTGTGTGTGTGTGTGTATTCACTTAGTTGTATTCACTTAGTTGTATTTTACGGGGGTTGAGCTTTGCTCTTTCGGCCCGCCTCTCAACTGTCAATCAACTGTTTACTAACTACTTTTTTTTTTCCCCACACCACACACACACACACACACACACCAGGAAGCAGCCCGTGACAGCTGACTAACTCCCAGGTACCTATTTACTGCTAGGTAACAGGGGCATTCAGGGTGAAAGAAACTTTGCCCATTTGTTTCTGCCGGGTGCGGGAATCGAACCCGCGCCACAGAATTACGAACCCTGCACGCTATCCACCAGGCTACCTGGCCCCCCAGGTAGCCTGGGGGGCCAGGTAGTGTGTGTGTGTGTGTGTGTGTTATTCGTGCGATGTGCGAGTGTGAGAGCAATATGTTTATGTGTGTATGCCCTGAGAGTGATGGTCGTATGCTGTTCATATGAGGTGTTTGTGCTCTATGTATGATGTATATACCGTGAGTAAATAATGTGCATGTGTCGTGCGTATGTTGCGCATATGCTGAGTGTATATTGGTGTTACGCTAGCTGTGCGTATGTTATTTTTGGAGCCTGCATGGTATGTTTCTTTTCCCAGAAGCTATCAGGTCGGGATCGTCAGCCACGCTCTCTCACGCAGGGTAAACACGCCTCACCGCTGTCTGCTGCCTTGTCTGACATTTCGCTATCCTGTCTGCTATCATTGCCACTGTCTGCTGTTCTGTTTACTCTCATTTCCACTGTCATTTGCGCTGTCCCTTGCTCGGTCTGCTACCACCTCTCTTCACCTATCTGCGGCTGCCCCAAAAGGTGCCCAAATTGTTCCCAGTTTCAACAATTACTGGCTACTTTTGGCGTGTGGAGGCATAATCAGTCACTACCGATAAACAAGATTAGTGTATTGCTGAGATAATCTTGTTTGTCATTATTCGTCATGACGTGAGTTATTCATTTTTGGCTTAAAATGTATAAAAAATGTTATTTTAAATATTACAATTTTTGGGGTAGGGGATTAATATATGTGTATTTGATGATTTACTAGTTTTGCCTGCAGGGTCTAGTTGTTAGCTCTTTGGCCCCGCCTTTCTAACCGTCGAGGGTCTAATCATACAAATTACATATATATATATATATATATATATATATATATATATATATATATATATATATATATATATATATATATATATATATATATATATAAACATATATATATATATATATATATATATATATATATATATATATATATATATATATATATATATATATAATTCACACACATACACACACAAGCCTGTGTAAGGAATCATTCAGGACCTTGTACACCACATGTGTAAGGCCAATCTTGGAGTATGCGGCCCTAGCATGGAGCCCGTACCTTGTCAAGCACAAGGCGAAGCTTGAAAAAGTTCAGAGGTATGCCACTAGGCTAGTCCCAGAACTAAGAGGCATGAGTTACGAGGAAAGGCTGCGGGAAATGCACCTCACGACACTGGAAGACAGAATAGTAAGGGGAGACATGACCACTACCTACAAAATTCTCAGGGGAATTGACAGGGTAGATAAAGATAAACTGTTTAAGCTTTCGTTTAACTGATAAACGGAAACTGTTTAGCACGGGTGGTACGCGAACAAGGGGACACAGGTGGAAACTGAGTACCCAAATGAGCCACAGGGATGTTAGTAAGAACTTTTTCAGTGTCAGAGTAGTTAACAGGTGGAATGCATTAGGCAGTGATGTGGTGGAGGCTGACTCCATACACAGTTTCAAGTGTAGATATGATAGAGCCCAATAGGCTCAGAAATCTGTACACCAGTTGATTGACAGTTGAGAGGCGGGACCAAAGAGCCAGAGCTCAACCCCCGCAAGTACAAATAGGCGAGTACAATTAGGTGAGTACATTCCTCGATACGTATTTTATTGAGTGTATGTGTCACTTGGTGTATCCATGTATGGGTGTGTGCGTTGGTTGCATTTGTTGGGTGCATTGTTAGACTCCAAACAAATTAATATAATCACCCCCCAAACGCCATAGAAGAATTATATCATAAAGGCACTTTTATCTAGTAAGGAAGAGTTCCGAAAATCAGGCTCCTTCAGTTACCCCAAATATTGTTTCGTTTTCTCTAACAAAAAAACTTCTCGGCTCCGAAATGTATTATAGCTAAGTCTCCCTTAATGCATCTTACGTTTTCTGTAAAAAAATAAAATTTTAGAGAATAGGGGACTACATATAGATAAGTTCATATTTGGGAAATTCGAATTATTCTGGAATTTACTTGCCCAGCATATCACTAATTAAGACTAGTGTTCACATCATTAGCTCAGTCTCTATAGTTTATGACTCTATACTGACCATACGAGAGTTAAATGGGGAGGTTGAAGCACCCACGATATATATATAATTATATTTCCAGCTTGCTTCATTGACAATTTTATCAGTACTACGATGCTTACTAAGATTTGGGGTCAATGCAATTTAAATGGGACAAGTAGGAATTTTCGCGATGGATTGCTGAAAATAAAATTTTAGCACAAATTAAATTTTGTACATAGAAATATAGCTGATATAGGACATATATATATATATATATATATATATATATATATATATATATATATATATATATATATATATATATATATATATATATATATATATATATATATATATATATATATATATATATACATATATATTAGCAACATCGTTAGATATAGATTGAATAACATATTTCAACTAGAGGGGCGGCACGTTTATTGACAAAAAAAAACAAATGATTAAATACGAAACATTTTAAAGATAATGAACCCGAAGATTCATAACTTTTCATCATTGATTGTATTTTTCCCATAACATACCATTGCATTAAATGCAAACTGTGGTCCATATATATATAATATTAGATCCATTATATTATATATTTGAATATATATAATCAAATGTATCTCTGAAGCAAGCAGCTTAATACCCAGAGAGCCTGGGAGCCTGTTGTGACCCTGTAGACGTGAGTAATGACAGTATTGACCCTTAACCTTTGGTAAGAGGGAGACATGTAGCCACCACCATGGGACTCTCCACCACCCAGGCTTCGTCTCTGTCTCTCATGACACAGGAAGGTCACTATAGTCACTATATATTTGATCAATACTGTCACTATATTTCTTAGGTACCTATCACCCAAGCTCATGAATGTCTGGTTCGGAAGTAAGAGGTTAAGGGTTATCAAACTCTGGAGGGTTAATAAAGTTTCTACAAGAACGTATTGCCCATCCAGCAAGTATACCCTAGATATAGTCTTAGATTTAAAATATACTCTTAGTGTATATATACCGAGAAATGCAGTGGCCCACTTAGTGTTTATACCCCCTATTGTGTGTATGATGATATAATGTTTTAATGGTGTATGAACAAATGAACATTAAAACGTTCATATACATAGTAACCGTCGTGTAGTATGGCCGAATAAGCAGGGGGCGAGTCACAGTACCGTGGCTAAAGTATGTTGATTAGACCACACACTAGAAGGTGAAGGGACGACGACGTTTAAGTCCGTCCTGGACCATTCTCAAGACAATCGACTTGAGAATGGTCCAGGACGGACCGAAACGTCGTCGTCCCTTCACCTTCTAGTGTGTGATCTGGTCAACATGACCGAATAAATGCCCAAGTGAACAGGGGGAAAACAAACAGATAGAGAGAGAGAACGGAAATGATAAATGAGGAGAGAACAACACTGAAAGGGAGATTATTTAATTATATACGCGACCCCCCATTTAAATAGTTTAAGTGAGCAAGTAAATATGAGTAATGTTAAGTATGGCAGTGGTTACCTATAGTGTTGAACACCCTTGCTGGTGGCCACGTGAACGATGGTGAGCACGTGAATGATGGTGGCTACGTGAATGATGATCACGTGAATGATAGTGACTACTTGAATCATGGTGACTTAGTGAATCATGGTATCTTACGTGAATCACGGTGACCACGTAAATGATGGTGACTTCCTATATGACGACCACGTGAATGATGGTGATCACGTGAATGATGGTGACCAGATGAATGATGGTGACTATTCGGGACAGTGAACAGTTCAAAGTATCCAGAGGAAACATTATGCTTATGGTTAGCGAAATATAAGATTATACGTGAAACTTTTTCATAAGACTGAGTCTGCCTTTATTAAAACCTTCTTGAGGAAATAAACAGCTTCGTCATAAATTCCTTGATACAATACATAACTTTATTTTGATGTTAGAGACAATATGTAGCTTTAATGCTTTATTGTACACTTTCTTAAGACAATACAAAGAGGTATTGTTTTTACTATTTCTATTTTAAACAAGTTATAAAAATATTTTCTGAAGTATATTACTGCGTATGACTACTTTCTGGGCTATAGAAGTGAAGCAAGAGGAAGGAAAAAGTCAACTGAATAAGCTTTGAGAAGATGAATAATCATCAGTCACGCTTTTGTGGCTCATCGTCTGCAGGTGAATAAGCTTTATCTCAAATACGTGAAGAAAATAATATAGCTTCCTCTTTGTGTATAAAGAGGAAGCTGTAAGCACCTTTAGGTGTTTCGCAATGTAGCTTGCTTGGTGCAAGTCAATATAGCATTGTGTACCACAGGCTGCCACTAAATATATCACAGTGGTTATAGCTACGATCCTGATCCCGTGTGGAAAGGATCACAGTGGGAGGTTATCTTGAGGTTATCTTGAGATGATTTCGGGGCTTTAGTGTCCCCGCGGCCCAGTCCTCGACCAGGCCTCCACCCCCAGGAAGCAGCCCGTGACAGCTGACTAACACCCAGGTACCTATTTACTGCTAGGTAACAGGGGCATAGGGTGAAAGAAACTCTGCCCATTGTTTCTCGCCGGCGCCTGGGATCGAACCCAGGACCACAGGATCACAAGTCCAGCGTGCTGTCCGCTCGGCCGACCGGCTCCCCAATGAATGGCAATGAAAAGCTTAAAGTACTTTGCCTACGTTCATTGAACATATGGCCCTAATCAAAGCACGATTCGTTTAAGGACACAAACGTACGTCAATCACTTTTCTTCCTGAGAAATAAGTCTACACGACTCTTTTTTTTTTCCAGCGAGATACACGAATGTTGTTTGAGATAAACACCCAATGAAGTGCTGCTTTGGCATAGGACTGTGGCCCATGCATGCTGCTCTCGTCTGGAGCTGTAACCTATGTTTGCTGTTCTGGCCTCGAAATATGACCGATGCCTGCTTATCTCCAAAATAATATTTAGAAACAGCAGCTTGTTGGTAGGCAAAGATATGGCACAAACGTACCCAGGCCCCTTCCTGGCTTCGTTGAAAGGCTAGGCCAGACACTCCTCCATTTCCATCAGGCCTCCGTTGTCCATCTGATTCATGGAGGCAGACTGAACAAACCATTGACCTGTGATGCCCAAACTACAATCTGACTCCATTCCAAACTGGCAGAGACAGAATAAGTTACAGGCAATCTTCACTGACAAATATCTCACCGTTGATCACTCTTACGATGCAATATAAGAAGCCCCATTGCACAGCGCTCAAAAGGTATGAAAACATTTCTGTGGTACCATTCATGTTGACCAGACCACACTCTAGAAGGTGAAGGGACGACGACGTTTCGGTCCGTCCTGGACCATTCTCAAGTCGATGAATTTTTTCATCGACCTTTGGACCATTCTCAAGTCGATAGCACAAGTAAAATGACCATTCATTTTCGTTGCAATACTGTCCACATATCTCAATGTTTGCAAAAAAGGAAAATCTTGCAAAAGCCTGATTACTTGTAAGCATGCAAGTTCCCCGGGACACAGGGGAAGCCTTGTCACACTATGAGACAATTGCTTGTTTACGAAAAAAAATATTACACAATGAAATCACAAGAACGTCATTTATCTATGCGAAGAGTTTTTTTTTTTTTTGTGTCCGAGGTTCATGTGTACGACGTGCGTTTTGGGGTGCCCAAGACGATGGTTCGATCCCACCTTCCAACTCCAAAGATTTTCTCAAAGTCGCATTGTTCTGTAAATAAGTCTGTGATACATTTCTTTAACAAACTAATCATAACAAATAACTCCATAACACAAGTAAAATCGAGTACGAGAAGGAGGGGAGAAAATGTATAAATAAAAACAAAAACAAACACTCTAATAAAGAAGGACAATCGGAACAATAAAGACAGAACGAAGGAACAGAGAGACTTCTCAAAGTGACTCAAAGCGTACCATGTATGCACAGATGCTAACTGGAAATGCAATAAGTGAAAAATTGTCGGATAATTACTGTAATCTGCTTGCAGGCGAGGAGGGCGAGAGGAGCCCAGACACACAGACACACAGACACACAGACACACAGACACACAGGTCTAGTCCAGTGTGCTGGCATTTAGGGAGGATTTTTTTTACATGATTTCCTTTTTTTCTTGACCTAAGTGGGTCGAGGAAGTGGGACCAGTCTTGAAGAGCGAGAAGACCAGGAGTGGTAGGAAGGATCAGTGACACGGGCCTGCATGGAGTCACTGCTGAACCAAGCAGTGGTTAATGGTACCAGGGAAAGACAGGTTTAATGACATACGGACCTGCGTGGTCCCATTGCTGGACGAAACAATGGCCCAGTGTGGTACCAGAGCAGAACATACTAGACCTAGGTATCCCTTATCTATGTTAGGACTACGTTTCTGCTAACATTCAAGACTGATATGAGACACGAAGTCATTGACTCTCAAAGGCATATATATATATAAATATATATATATATATATATATATATATATATATATATATATATATATATATATATATATATATATATATATATATATATATATATATATATATATATATATATATATATATATATATATGTTGTTGAATATGACCGAAAAGGTAAGATTAATAATTCTAACACGAATCTTCTCAATATTTCTTATGTTTTTCTTCACTGTCGGTGTAATAAAAATAACATTCTCCAAATTCATTTTAAATTGTCTGACGCCTGAACGCGTTTCGTAATTCGTATTACATTTTCAAAGACTTAATTTACACACAAATTCTTCGTACTTATACTCTATTGGATGAGGTGACATGGTACACTAAACATCAAAAAGTCAACACCAGCATCAACAGCCAATTAATGCACAACTATATTCTACCTGCTTCAAAACCCCGAACCAATATGGAAGCAGCAAGAGAAAGTATGGCCAATAGGCCTTCTGCAGTTACTTCCAGTCATACGTTCGCTTATCCAATTTATACCCATTGTTTCGTGTTCTGTCTTGTGTTTGTCACCTCACCAAAACTTGTGTACCATATCACCTCTTCCAATAGAGTATAAGTACGAAGAATTTGTGTGTAAATTTAGTCTTTGAAAATGCAATACGAATTACGAAACGCGTTCAGGCGTCAGGCAATTTATAATGAATTTTGGAGAATTGTTATTTTTATTACCACCGACAGTGAAGAAAAACATAATATTGAGAAGATTCGTGTTAGAATTATTATCTTACCTTTTCGATCATATTCAACAACATATATATTATATAATTATATATATGATAAATTTGAATTGAAGCTGATAGACAGATTAGACTGCGAGTAGATAGAATACTCAGAGATCTGTGTTGTCCGAGATCATGTACCACAGTGTAAAAATATAGGCATATGTTAGTAAAAGACCAAATGAGAGTTATACTTGACCCATAAATTTTTGGCACAAAATTATCTTACCCTGGCAGTCAAATATTACGTGATTTACACATCACAACGGCATGAAATATGATCTGATATATTATAAAATATATATAAGTATGTATTCTCGCTCAACTTCACAAAACAAGTACAACAAACAACGGGGAGAGGGGAAATAAGGAGTTCATAGTTATATCCTAATATATCAGTATTACTGCGTGCCGTATCCACGATAAATATTTGGCTGCCCAGCAATATGTTGTGCTTTTACACATACATCTAGAGCTACACTTTTCTCGTGTTCCATCATCTCAATGCATGATTATTTTTCAGTTTTACGTCTATTAAACATACATACGATAGCAATAGTTCAATGCCAGTCTCAAAATATTAAAAATCTGTCTAAATACACTTCGCATATACAAACCATATCATCTTAAAAATTAAGATACTCACAGTAAAAGTACGCCTTAGTAAAAAAACCATTAGTAGTATAGTATACATCACTGATCCTTGAATGGTATAAAATAATAATTAGTACCGCTCACGTAAAACAACAAAACCACACCCGAAAAAACCCGCACAAACAAAAACACACACAAACACGAAACAACGCACACACTAACCTTGCCTAAAAGTAAATTGTATACAATTATTTAATCAATTTTTATAATCACAGCGTCTAATTGAGTTAAATTCGACATAGCAATGACCATTAAACAGCAAAAGCAAACAAAAAAATATAAATTAAATATTATAATTGTATAAATTCAGAGACCTGAAACATAAGTAAGCATATTAAAACAGTGAAATCTTTTGGAGCAACAATGCATGGGGATCAAATCAAACTTGCGTAAACCCCAGACACTCCGCCTTACCCTAAGACCCATGATGAGTGCATTTGGTAAGGGTGGATTACTTATGACGTGAGTTAATTACATCGCTAATAAAAAAAAAAAAAAAAATTAACCCCCAATGGATTTTGGCCACTACTATACCGTCTCTAATCTCATATATGATGCCCGTGTGCATATACTTACAGATTAGTATACATGTGGACGATGTGACGATCGTATGATATAAACACTTACTATCCACAACAGTACACAGTCCTTCTCCTTAGCCTGAATAACTACATTGTCATACAAGTACTTTAACAATTTTTATCCTTAAGTAAGGAGAATCCCAGAGGGTCTAATAGTCATTTGACTTTAGCAGGCTATTGTTCCCCCATGCCATAAAAACAGAGCTGACCATGTAATACTAAATCAATACGCTCCTATATGTATAGGATATTTTAAGTACCATGTACTAGTAGGTTATACAGGATCATCGTAATGGGTAAGAATTACGCATAACGATCTAAGACATATATCACCGCTTACATAGCAGGGCGTCATTACTAACAGTCATTTACTGGTAGCACTACTGCGGTAACTATCTAATAGATTAACACAGCCCCCGTGGGCTTAGGAGAAATCAGACTATAATTGACTGTAAGGCCATTTAGTAGAGCATTCACTGCAATACAGTAAAAGGCATACGTAGATGAGATACCATAGACTAGTATAAACATAGAGATAGGACGAGAGAGCAAGAGAAGAATAGAGAAGGGAGATAGAGAGATGAGAGAGAGAGAGAGAGAGGAGAGAGAAGAGAGAGAGAGAGAGAGAGAGAGAGGGAACAAAGTGGTGCTTTACCTTATAGTGATCCAATTTTTTTTTTTCCTTTTTTTTTTTTTTTTTTTTTTTTTTTTTTGTTTTTCCCTTGACCCCTAACTACTTCACTGTGATGAGAGGGGGGGTACAGCCAGCAAATTTTGTGCCTCCGACCTCTCACAACACCTCTCCCCCTCCCCCCTCTTTACCTCTCCCCCCCCTCCCCTCCTCCCCCCCTCCCAATCCCAAAAAAAGAAAAAATCCCCCGCCCAACCGTCGCGGAACTCCTGCCCGCCCCCCGCCCGGCCCGCCAGGGCCCCCCCCCCCCCACCGCCCGGCCCCCCTCCACCAAAACCCCCTGCGTGGCCCCAGCGCCCACCGTTTTCCTCTTCTCTTCATACATCATCCATCCATCCCCCTCCCCTCCCAAACCACAAAAAACACCCCCTGCCATCTACCCCTCGCCGTCGTCCCTATACCGAAACAAACCCATACAAAAACAACCCATCAACAAAACCCCGGCACCCCCACCACCGCCCGACCGCCCCCTTATTATTTTTATTTCCCCTTGTCCTCCCAACCCACACAGCCAACAACACCCATTCCCCCCTCCCCCCCCCCCCCCACCCCCCTCCCCTCATGGATCCCATACCTGAAACAGAGTCCCCAGTCCGCACCTAATTAAAATCATGAAGCACCATCCCTTACCCCGAACAGTGGGGGAGAAGTGAAAAGGATCAATGGGGGGCGGTCAGGCGCGGGGGGGGGGGGGGGGGGGGAAAATAAAAAGGTTGTAAGCAAAGGGGGGGGGACCGGGGACGTACTGACGGGCGAAGAATTGCAAGGGAATCTTAATACTGATGGGATTAATTTGCATGTAAGGATGACGGAATTGTTGTTGGAGTTCGAATTAAAAATTACAAAGTTGCAGGACACGTGTTAGTAGCCAGGGTGTGTAATGTTGATAAAATAAGGAAAGAGATAGGGATCAGGGAGAGATAGAGAGATAGGTGAAGTGTGATGAGGAGGAAGACAGAGATTTCGAAATCGAGAAGGGAAAAAGGATGCAAAGGAGGAAAGGAGACGAGGCGTAAGGAGAGAGAGTAAAGTAGGAGGTAGAGGCATACGGGATCGAGATGGAAGAATGTGGAAAGTGAGGGGAAAGGAAAAAAGAATAAACGATGAAGGAGCCGACAGAGGGAGAAGAGAAAAGAGAAGAAGAAAACAAAACGAGTCTACACTAGTATGTAACCACTAAAAATAGGTCATACAAAATGTACAGACAACAGACAGACAGACAGACAGACAGACAAGACAGACGACAGACAGACGACAG
>WNGS01165523.1:31937635-31956677 GCA_020271785.1 Procambarus virginalis | reverse complement strand
ATGTTTAGATCGGGAGGAAGCAAGTCATATACATATGAGATAAGCGAACGGAACATTGTAACTTGCTTTCATACATTGTTCGATATCTCCTTGTTAAAACTGCAAGTATCGTTAGGTTAATATAAGTTTATACAGGTCAAGTTTATATATAATAATATATATATATATATATATATATATATATATATATTATATATATATATATCTATATATATATATATATCAGATATTCTGCCGTATCACATATATTTGCTGCACCTTGAGGGAAGGAGGGAAGGGAATGCACCTTCGTCCTTGCCCTTTCTTCTCTCTCTTTTGCCCTTTCTCCTATTTCTATGTATCTTTTTCTGTACATTCTTTCTCTGTGTCTCTTTCTATATACATGTTTTCTTTATCTCACTTTCTCTAATCTTTCTTCTAGAGCTTCTTTCTACTCCTATTCATTTTTCTTCTAGCTCCAATATCTATCCGTGTTAAATTTTTCTTTTCTATTACTTGTCTCCCTTGTTCCTCTACTCTTCCATTTCTTCTTTCTGTCCTCCTCTGTCTTCTTTTTAAATTCTTATTCTTTCTCCTCTGGCCATACATAGTCGCTGATATGTTTCCATTCTTCCTGTATAGTCCTTTCTCTCCCACGCCTGCTTCCTCTCTCTCCCTCTTCTCTTTCCTCATCCTTCCATCCTTCCAGTTCCATTACTTCCTCTCTCACTATCATGTTTCTTCTCCCCCTTATCTTTTCTCTTCCCATCTCCTTTCTATCCCACTTCTCCTAATTTACTTCCCAATTCCTTCTCTTCTTGCCACGAATAGTCCTCCCTCTTCTTCTCCTCTCTCTGCTGCAATATCTATACCTGATTTCCTATTCCTTTTCATCGGAAAAAAAATCCATCCCACCAATCTTATCACACAGGGACACAAGGATCGTTTGGCTTCGGCCTAATTACCTAACGAGATCGTTCGTCTGCCTTATCATAGAGTATCATAACTAGGTAAATGTGGGACCATTGTTGGTGATTGCAAGATTGCGTTTGCATTCCCCGGCTTGAGTCAATATGGTTTGCAATTGCCTCAGCCGTGTAATAATTTGTAAAGCAATAAGAATTAAGGTATTAATTTTCATGTTTTGTTTTCTTGTTTCGGTCGTGGTTACATTTTTTATATATTATGTTGGATGAATAGGATATTAGCATTTGTAGCTTTGACCTTCGTATGTATGGTATTAGATTATCTACCTCAACCCTCTCGCCACACAGCGAGATACATACATTCATACACACAACCCATACAAACTCCCACACATATACCCATACTCTCATACACACACACACACACTGAGGCAAAAGAGTCTTCTGGCCGTTATACATATCCTATTTGGAACCTACTCTTGAATACGTGACATGAAACATGAAATCCCTCACTTATAAAATCACAAGACAAAACTAGAACAGGTCCACAGGTATTCAACGAGGAAACACTGAGGGAGCTAAACTTTACGACCAAAGAGAGAGAGAGAGGAGAGGACACATGAAAACGACATACGAAATACCAAGATATGCTTACAAAGCAAATAAAGCGACATTATGCTATATGACCTGTTACACTTCCTTCATTCATCTAATATGACCATTCTTAACTCTGACCGGTCACATTTCTCCTCAATCCTAAAGAACTCCCTTCCAAATCTAACCTTACTGTCTCCTGCCCCATTTACAGCAATGCTTCGCTTTCTCTGCCCCAGCACGTAATGACCTGCCTCTGGTATCCCGCAGAACATGTGCTGTACCCCAGTCGGTGCAGAGTGACCATTTCGAAGGTTCCAGTGGTTGGCGGAGACCCAATCACTCCGGATACAGCAATTGTGAGTGTTTCTGCTCGTTTTCCAGCGGCTGCGCCTGCTTCTGTTTTTTTTTCTTAATCGCTCTTTGCTTTTTTTACTGCTCTTCATATTCCTAAAACTTATATGCTAGTTGTCGGTGTTGTGTTATTCGTTACAACACTGGACTGCTTGTGATCATACTCCGGTTGATGCTGGTTTTCCTGCCGTGGTTCATGCTGTTGATTTTGTAAATACTGTTACTGCTTGTGTCTTGTGTCTCTATGTTACGTAAATATGGAATGCTTATGTAAATTAGATTGTTCTGTTCTATAATATAAGTTGACATTTTTATTCAGCAAATGAAGGGCTCTACTCATAATATATCCTGTAATATGAGGATATTCCTGTACTTAGAGAGATCATACATTTTGTTATGTAGAGGAAGCGGGGTCCCATAGGGAAGCCTTTGTACTAAATTAGGACGTATGGAACACGTAAGACAAGCTGTTTACCTAGCGTAGGGCAGGTGGACCTTGTAAGGATGGTTTTGTACTGTCTGAGAACGCGGTGAACACGTACGAACGCTCTTGTATTAGCTTTAGGACGTGTGGAACTAGTGTAGACGCTCGTGTGCTAGTTTAAAACATCTGTAACCAATAGGAGCGAGCGTGCACTTGTTTAGGACGTGTGGAAGCCGTAGGTAAGCTCGTCACATAGATCCTCCCCTACAGGAACTCCGTGAACGGGTCTTCGGTGCGGCGGACTTGCTAACTTTCTCGCTAAATGAGTGGCTGGGTCAGTCCTTCTGCTTCCACGACGCTGGGACGGCTCTAGCCTACGGCCTCAAGGCTCCTAAGTCCAGCACCAAGGGCCTTGTCATGTGCGTCCAGGCTTACGTTCTCAAACACCTTCTCTTCAACTCTCACAAACCAGGCGCGGTGGGGGACGTCATCAGGTGAGTCTTTCTCTTTTTCTGCTTTCAAATCCCTATAAATAAGACATTGGGGTATTTGAAAGCAGAAATTTGAGGATAATCATAATGTTTAAGCCTGTGAGATGGGCCAGAGGGATGGGAGCAAGTCTGATTTATTGTCTAAATAACAAAGTTGTTCTACAGTTGAGTAGATAACAAAGTTGTTCTACAGAAATCCTACAGTTGAGTTTGACCGCCTGGTCGTTGTGACAGACACTGTAGTTTAAAGAATGATGTTCTTCAGATGTAAGTCTCCTCCAGGTCAGAGTTAGTGGAAATACTCGTAATGTTGCAGATCTTTTTTGATATGTTTCGTTAAGCAATAACTTGTCCTGCAGATTGTGCAGTGTACATCGATACTTCACAATGCTGATCTTTATACCTATTTATTCTATAATATATATATATATATATATATATATATATATATATATATATATATATATATATATATATATATATATATTATTTGTATTTGGTTCCCTGCATGTTCTCCTGTCGGTGTACAGCTCATGAAGACAAAGGAAAACTTTCACTTTGTGCAACTTAGTTTTTATTTATCTTTTTATCTAATGTGTACATATATTTTGGTATTGGTTCTTTATATTTTGAGCAATATTTTTTGTTTGATTTGTAGGTGAAGATATGGTACTAGAGGTATCTAATGAGTGATTGGGATCATTTCCATTTATTCAAATAACAGATACATTTTAATTTTAGTTAAAGACCCTGAACCCCAGTAACTTTCCTTTATTGCAGCAAAATTCTTCTGTAAATGAGTGGCAAATGTGTAAATATCCTGAAAATACCTTTGCTGCATGAAATGCTTATCGAGAGACAAGATTTTAATAAATTTCCTTTTCAGGTGTAGCAGGCCAGGTGTAGCAGATTAACGCCAGGTATAACACACACACACACATGACATGACTTATAAATCGTCAGGAGTAGCACACTTAATCCAGACATAATAAGTAATTCAATCGAAACCCATCCAAGCTAGCATACCCCCTCACATATCATAGGCAAAGCATTTACAATCCTGGGATAACACACACACACACACACACACATAGGGCATGACACAATCACGGCAGGAATTACACGTTCAAATCAGGTATGATCAACACAAACCAGACGTAACATATATAGATGCCAGACATTCCACTCACTCCAGGAAAAAAAAGATATACAATCCTGGTATAACACACATTAGTCAGACAAAAAAACACAGTTAACAGTAAAATATTACACATAACTGGTTGCTAATTGAGACAAAGAAGAAACGCCATCATGAACTGAAGCAAATAAAAAACAAAAAATAATTATCGAATAATAAAACTCACGACACTATTAACAAACAAACTTTCACTAAATAAGCACCTTATATACGAAACCGGATATATTAGCCACATAGATTCCATATAATGCCAAACATAAAACACTGAGGCCTTCTCCTACACAGGCTGCTGCGGACGACCAAGAAGGCGCAGGTGGACGCCCTGGTTGGGGCACTGAGCGACATCCTGTGGAAGGCTGGAGAGAGGAAACACGCCGTCCTCTGTCTGACCCGGATGAAGTGCACGTCAGTGACGACCCGTGCTATATGGAGGATGGTTGCACTGAGAAGGTGCGGCACGAACTCCGCCGCTTTCACGCAATTTGGTCCTAGTCTCTTTCTCACCTTGACACACTATAGTCCTGCCCTCTTTCTCACTTTGACTCATTGTAGTCCTGCCCTCTTTCTCACCCTCACACATTCTAGTCCTAGCCAATTTCCTACAATGACAAATTGTATTTGTTGCCCCTCCAGACATTTGTAATAATCATGGGGAATTTTACACATTTAAGATTAATATGCAACTATTTCGCTTCGTGCAGCTCACGCCTAGTGAGATCCTTAACATTGCCTAGTGAGATTCTTAACTTTTAGATCACCACCTAAAGAGATCGTTAGCATACAGATCCTTGCCTATTGGGATCCTTAACATGTTTTGGGGTTCCATACAACTCTGACATTCATAACAGTCATACAGAGCAAGCCTTCATCAATTAAAAAAATTTAAGTTTGGATTATAGTTTCTGAAATTTGTCAACCTAATGTTCCAGATCGTCATCTTCAACTATGGAAAATATGAAGAACTGAAGTTTAACATCAGGAAATATCTCTATGAGGTAAGACTGGATTTAATTCCCTAAAATACGTACACATACACAGACTTATACATATACAAATAAGTATTACTCTCCCTCAAAAATGCCTTTGAGCATTTTAGAGAGAGAGAAAAAATAATGGAAGAAATAGTGAATAAATGTTGTAGTTGAGAAATCGGAGAGACGCAACCACAGCAAAAGTGGACTGTGGCTAACTTGACTTTTCACTTCACAGATGGTGAATGAGGATGGCAATGGAATACTTCTCTTCCTCTACAGCCTCGTCCTCTCCCGCACCTTCCACAGGTAAGACCTAAATTCTCCTCATTCTTCTGCACTTTTCTCAGATAAAACTTAAATTCTCCTTTTTCTGCAACTTCCTCGGGTAAAGCCTCAAAACGCCTTCAGCACCTGCCTAAGATAACACCTCAATCCTCCTGCAGCTCTCACAGGTAAGGCGCCAATCGTCTTCCACCTTCTGCACCTCCAACAGGTGAGGCTCAGCTATTATTTTCCTCATAGAGGATGTCATCTTTTTTTTTTTGCACTTCTATCCGTCTTCGGTGAGTCCTCGCTGAGGAGGAATATTCGGTTATGTGCTGACAGATATGTCTACTTCACCAGCAAGTGTACAGGTATAACAGGAGGTTCTACATCAAGTCTCTGATAAATAACAGGAAAGGTTAAAAGAGGTATGTAACTAGATTTTATATTTTCGCCGAAAATTATTTCTGAGATTTTGATTGTGTTTATCTAGCCAAATGACGTTTATCAAGTACATCTTGATAGGTAAAATCCTTTCTTAAAATTCACATCAGTGACACTTATAATGTTGCCAAGCACTTATTATAAATTAAAACATAAATTTCTGAATAACTGACGTCAGTTTATAATTATCCTATTTACAGAGTCCTAATTGGTATTAAATTCTTCCCTGTTTGTACTATTATTAGCGTGTGTCTTATTCCCTTACAATTAAGCTACCAAAGTCCAAGTGGGTGACCTGACCTATCCAGCCAGCCAGGGATCTTTATAAGGACAAGGAGAGTGACCTGACCTTGATCCTACAGACTTAGCGAGGACAGATGTGGGGAGGACCAGAGCCTCATTCTGGGGAATGGAATGATCCAGCCATGTCTGGCCACCTTAGTGATCACGGGACGAGCTACGCTCTTTCTCCATAACGGCATCATTTACGAGGGCACCGAAGAGACTATGGTAAGTGTCAGCTGCATGATAAATGTTACTACATCGCTATAATACAAACAGAAAGATCTTAAACTCTCAAGAAGTCTGTTATATCTTTGAAAAGAGAAGCAATGGAGGTGTTGTATTCGAATCGGAAATTCTGAAACTTGTTAAATTGTAGCAAAATTTGTGTTATCATCCAGGCCAAGCCCAAGACAGGAATTCTTATCCGAGCCGAAATCGGACTGCTGGTGTGGAGACGACCGGAGGGAAACAGCCAGGAGGTTGTGGGGTCACGCCTCAAGACCCCATCCTTACCAATATGGGTCACCCGTTGTAACGATTCTTACGGCATCCTCTTCTACACTAGCAGGGACCTCCTTAGGGACTACCACGCCGAGAACAGGTAAGAGAGCTTGTCATGTCTGACCCACTGTGTAAAACAACTGTTATAAAACATCCGAAATAATTCCGTGTTTGCTTACGTATGAGACAGATCTATTTGGTCCACGTCAATAGCAGGATATATGTTGACCAGACCACACACTAGAAGGTGAAGGGACGACGACGTTTCGGTCCGTCCTGGACCATTCTCGACTTGAGAATGGTCTAGGACGGACCGACACGTCGTCGTCCCTTCACCTTCTAGTGTGTGGTCTGGTCAACATACTTTAGCCACGTTATTGTGACTTATCGCCTGCAGCAGGATATATGTTGTATTTACATGCACAAAATCATGTGTTTTACCATACATAACCACATTAGAAACACTTGCAATAAATGTATGGTGAAACGTAGAAAAGCAAATCTTGGAAACTAAGTGTACCTTATACGCCAATAAGTACTCTGATTTATACTTTAATAAATACAATATGGGATTCCGTATACTTTGCGAATTACAAGCAACAATTACAGAGACACAAGTCAAATATACATATATATATATATATATATATATATATATATATATATATATATATATATATATATATATATATATATATATATATATATATATATATATATATATATATATATATATATATATATATATGTAAGGTTAGCAATCCTTCCCTTCACTGCTCGACAGATTCGACCTCTACTACTACTCCAGCAGTACCAGTCAGATAGCGGCGACCATCCTCTCTATCGACACGCGAGTTCGACCACGCAGGGACGACCAGCAGGTTCCTCCCCTTGAAAATCTTATCCATACTAAGTAGGTGCCTTCAGTTCACAGTGGCAAAAAGAGATTTGTTAAGCCTTCTTGCCATACAAAACGGAAGGGTCCTTCTTAATCTTCTTCCATACCAAGCAGATATTTTGTTTTTCAATCTTGTCAAAAAATGTAATATTTTTGTTGGTATTGTTTTGGTAATCTCTATCTGATTTCACCTAAATCAATTAGATACATCAATTGTTATTTAAAAAAATTTACGGTAGCCAAAAATATGATTAATGCTAATTAATGGGTTCAGGATCTTTGTTTTATAAGACTGTGTTTTATATATATATATATATATATATATATATATATATATATATATATATATATATATATATATATATATATATATATATTTATATGTAATATATATTTTTTATCTAACAGGTGGCAGGATGCAGATGTCAGTTGGAACGGGACTATGCCTTACGTTTAGAAACCATTCCTTTACAAAGTTGACATCAGCAGTTTGGGAGCTCACCTAGCTTCCAATCTTGACCTACACTACATGCAGTTTACGTTTACTTCTGTCTTGAGTCTGCCACACGGTTGCTTTCTACGACTCCTGACGCATCTACGCAACCACGCCTTCGAACTGCCTTAACTGCCGTGCCTCACCAGCAATTTCGTTAGCGTTGTTACTGCGTTATCTCCGTTCTCGTCTCCTGCAGTTCAGCATCTAAGATCAAACAGCTAAGACCAAGCAGCTAAGAACAAGCATCTAAGATCAAACAGCTAAGATCATACTGCTCATCTGCTCCGGAACTTCTGGTGATGTTTATCTACTGTTCTGCATTGCAAGTCATTCTTTTGTTGGCGAATTTCTGCGCTGTTCTCGTTTGCTCTCCCGACTCTATCACGGCTTCAGTCTCTACAGCACCATTAGCGAGCTCTACGTTGCTCTGTAACACATTTCGAGTGTTTAGTAACATGCTCTATCTTGCATCATACCTCTTGCCTTGCATCATGCCTCTGCAGTGCCTTGTAACATGCTCAACCTTGCGGTGTGAGATGCAACAATATTTAAAACCCGTCGGGTACCGAGAAGGAACATGCAAATCGCTTCCATAAAAGTTAAAAGTTTCATATGATAATGATGCTAAGACTTTTATATACAACCATGAAACAGAAATGGTGCCCTTCTGGTGTTGATGTTCTTAAAACTTTCGGGACGTGACCTGAACGTTTATCTACCGTTTTAGTAAAATAAAGTGGTAAGTCATTTTCAATTAGGTGTGCAAATCAAGATGAAACGCACAGAGATCACACTAACGTGATGCATCAAATGTCTGGGATGCTCCCGGACGCAGGTTCGAATCCTCGTTACGGCCCTTGTGGATTTGTTCATTTACTAGATGAAACGCCTTTTTAGAGGGGTGGAAATCGTATAGTTTTCCCATACGATAAAATGTTACGTTCTCATTGCTAATAATGAGACACTAGCCAGAGATATCGTTAGGATATCGTTAAGAAACAGGTTACAAGTCGCTCTTGTCTCCTGTTAATGCTATAATTATACTAACTAAACATGACAAGGGAGGATGAAGATAATTATAAGTTCGGCAACTCGTCATGATCCGTAACATGCTCCGGCCGATGTGCCTGTTCCTACCATGCACAGACTCCGGTCACCCATCCGGTTCAAGTGCTCTAACACAGTACAGTGTTTTTCCTAAGCAGGGTTGACACGCCTGTATGACCAGGGTTGGCACGCTTGTATTAGCAAGGTTGGCACGCCTCTATGAGCAGGATTGGCACGCCTGTATGACCAGGGTTGGCACGCTTGTATGAGCAGGATTGGCACGCCTGTACTTACAACGATGCAGACGCAGTTATAAAAATATGACTGATAGCTCACTGGGTTCCAAGATTTAATAGATTATCAAATCTAATACACACGTTTAACAACTCACAGAAATTATTAGGAAAAATGCGCCATTAACATTGCTAACTAGTTGCCTTAGAGGAGTAAGTTGGCGTAAATGTCGAAACTATTTAAATATGCATTGGGCTGTGATAGTATTTGTTTAGTCTGAGCACACAAGTCCTTATTTAGGTCGTGTAACACGTATCTTGAGATTAATATGATACAAACACATGTTGGAAATAGAGTTCATTCAGAAAGTCTAAAATATTTATCCTGTCATCCAGCCCGTCCACATAAACAATGGTAAAATGATCGTTATTCCAGCCACTTAACCTTCTGTTTATGAACGAAACATTTTACACAAGTCTCACAACAGATGAGGTTCGATCATTTAACGAGCGAAGTCGTCTGTTTGAATTCCACCTCTAAATCTTTCACCCTTATAGTACAAATTCAAGCAATTGCCAACAAAACACCTGCCTAACGTAATAATACTTAAAATTTTAATATGTATAGATATTAATTTATTTCAGAAAACAAATGTGAATACATATTACGTTTATGTTGATGAGTGCGTGTTTGGGGTCGACCGCCCCCTGGAAGAGCTCGAGGACAGGTCTGATAGAACATAGCACGAGGAAGGGCTGGTTGTGAGTCGTGTGCAATCTGTTTTTCATCCATAAACATGGGAATTTGGCGGCTAGATTAACAAGCATTTGCTTCTAGTTTTGATGACGCTGTTAAAAATATCGCCCAGTAATACAGGGGTCCCAGTCTGGATTTGTGTGCTCGAGGGGGACTCTGTATATAGTCAATACATTCCTGGTATCAGGATAGAATCCGCATATTTCCTGGTTATCAGGGTAGAGTCTGCGTAGTTACTAGGTATCCGGATCGGGGTCACATAATTCCTGGGTATCAGGGACGAATCGATGGAGTTCTTGGGTGTCTGGGTTGAGTCCACATAATTTTGTTTATCAGAATCGAGTCCACGCAAATTCCTAGGTATCAGAGTCGAGTCCGTGAAATTCCTGGGTATCCGGATAGAGTTCATCTTAACTCTAGATAGGAGTAAAATTTTGCGTAGCTTGGCTACTAAAGCAGAGCTTTTGCAGTCTTATCAGTACTAATACATTAAGTTCTCGGCAAGACTGTTTGCTACTCTCAGGGTAGAACTTAAGGAGGGTTTCTCTCGCAGTAAATGTTTGTATAGTGTAGCTCTTAGTGTAGATCTCTATTTTGCCAGTACAGATACAAAGCTTTCTAGTTTTCAGACATACGAATGGATAGTTTTCTAGAAATAATAAAAAAATTATATAAAATGAAGTCTACTGCAGTCACAGGGATCGTTATTCTGATCGCTTCTGATTATTATTATTCACATGGTGGAATCCCTCTGCATCTATCATCTTAGCTGCTAGCTTGATAAGAGCATTAAGGATAATAATGCAATATTTAGACTCACAAGATATGTAAGCAGCTCAATATTAAAGGCTCACTTAGTGTTAGACGGACGAGAAGAACGGATGGCTTATATGATTAAAGAAAGAAAAAGGAGATCATTCCACATGAGTCACGTTTGAAAATAGATGTTTAGCTTAGATAAGTCAAAGAACAATGGATGGTTAGAATACTTGAGTCTAGAAAGGAAGAGATGGGTTTATGAATAATATTTAGCCCAAATATGAAAACTTCATAATTATTTTTATAATTAATATTATTTCTGCTTAATTAAGTTACTGAGTATATTATTTGGCGTACAATATTATGTAAAATTTGTGCTTTATAATGTGTCCTATTGATAATCTGCAACTTATTTTACTGCATTTGTGTTTGTATAAGTTTATTGACTTACGTTGTTTGTAATAGTAATTTTGAATTAGTATTTGCTGTCTTTGTTAAATATTAGTCAAATCATATTTTGTGAAGTTAAGTGAAATATAGTAAGTGTTTGAGTTCGTTCTTTTATGTGTAAACAGTGGCATTACGTTATATCTTATGTTGTCGTATTCGACCCTATTTAGTATTAGTTTCGTGGTTCCTGTGTTTTAGTCCTGATGATGAACATGACGATGTATTCGAGACGTTATGGGAAATATTGAGGGAGCATGTCAATTAGAGGCTCTTTTGCTTTTCCGATGGCCTCGGGAACCAAATTACTCTACAGGGATTTTTGCACTAAGTTTACTTGTTTGTTGGTCAGTAACCACTTGTGTGCCCTTAATGACGGTTCAGAGCGTGATGGGTCTAGACAGAGGACATGCTTGTGTGAAAAGTATTGATAGTAATATGAAAATTCATATGAAGAAAAGCTTAAACTGAACATTTATGTTTATATCAGCACTGATAAAGGACATGACTTATTATAAATATCTCCTGATATATATTGCAATTGTGAGATGTGGTAAATTAAGAGAACATGATCAAATAAACAAGTAATGGGGGACATATAATGGGAATGATAAAGATGTGAAATGGAGAATGGATTTAATAGCATGCAATGGGGTTAGCCAGTCATTACTACAAGGCGAGAATAACGGTTGACGTGCTCTTCCTGATCATAGTCAGAACTGGAAGGACCATAAATAATTTGTTTAAAATTTCCCACAGACCCCAAATTTTCTAGCTGACTCAAACTTTATCATTAAAATGTAAAATTAATGCTCAAATTTCATCCATTAACCTGCATTTTGGTTTAAATATCATGGATTGAAAAACAAATTACTGCCTTCTTCCTTATTGTATTGCATTGGAGAGAGTAATATGAAACATACTTCAGGAACATACGGAGATATGGCAGACCAACGCAAGGGATATATATTATATTATGTGATATGCTTAATATTGTGTGGTATATCTGGTACCATATGTGCACATATATATGTACTCAGAGCTGGTATTCATTTCTCCCATGTTGTCAGCCAGTGGAGATATTATTTTAAATAGTGAGAGGTGGAGTTACGAACGAAATGTGTATCACATTTAGAGATAGTATATATTTTTAGACAGTGTAAAACATGTTGAATAAAAGCAGCAAATCAGGAATTACATTTTTTACCCTATAATAAAGGGATAGAATCCTGTAAGGATTGCGTTTTCTGGGCAGGCCTTCGGATTCTTGGGAGCAGATTGGGATCTTAAGAGAACATTTGGTTTTGGGAAGGACCATAGGATTCATCCTTACGGAATAAAACAATTTAACACAATTTTTTTTTACCTGAAGGAGACATTTTGGAAGCCACAAGCGACTGTCCTCCTGGCAGTCAGAAGATTCATTAATCCTACCAAGGAAGACTTTTTCAATTTTCCTTGATTTGGAATTATCTGGAGTACCATTGGCAATTGCTGAATAGCACGTGGGAGTAGATCACTATTATGCACTACCATCGGATATGAACATGGGAGATATTCTCAAGTAATGAAAAACACCGCAAAATATTAATAGTACCCTGGTATTAAACATGTAAAGCTTTAAAAATAATTAATAATACACACAGAAATGACAATAGTGTGATATATCAAATGACCAAATCCACAAGGACCGTGATGAGGGTTCGAACCTACGCTAGGATGTTCCCAGTTGCGCCTTAGTCAACTGTACAACGACATGGTAAAAAAAAATTGTGTGAAACACCGATTGTGTCCATTATGTGCCTCTGTAACCCTTTCCACTACCGCCCACAAGATGGGTATGGGGTGCATAATAAATGAACTAAACTAACTAACTAACTTCTGAGAAGCTTCGGGATCCTCTTGAGAGCAGTAGCACTCCAGGTTGCAATTCTTTTCACCATGTCGTGATACAATTGACTAAGGCGCATCTGGGAACATCCTGTGCGTAGGTTCGAACCTTCAGCACGGCCCTTGTGGATTTGTTCATTAATAATTAATAATGTTTGAATTTAACATATAAAATATTGCTGGTTTGAATCCCCAATATAAGTTTGATATCGTCTTTTGTCAAACTATGCAAAGTTTATTCGTTCTTAGCAATGCCCCAAAAGGCAATATTGGTCAGCAGATTACTTTGCAACGTTTGTAATTTCACCATTTCATCAGAACGAAGAAAAAATAAAACTATATTTCTACACACGAATACTATTTATTATTTATCAATCACAGACTGATATAAATAATAATATAAACAAAAGACTGATATAAATAATATATGATAGGTCTCCTCTGTTAATCATCCCTTAACATGATAAGAGTGTAAAGAGTTCCCTAGATAAAGAGGGGAGGAGGGGAGTTTCCAGGGGAAAGCGCCAAGTCAGTACGACTATATAGCACTGAGAAGGGGTCAGGATTAGGATTTGGGATGAGACGGGGGAAAGGAATGATGCCCAACCACTAGAACGGTCGGGGATTGAACGCCAACCTGCATGAAGCAAGACCGTCGCTCTACCGTCCTGCCCAAGTGGTTGGACTAGATAAAGGGGGAACACAACTTATTACTGATCAACTTATTACACAACTGATCAGTATTCTTCACCTTGCTTTGATCTCATTGTTTCTGTCATACTTTAGAGTTCCAGGCATATGTTGACCACAGCTTCGAGCGAAAGACACATTAAATTAGGAGCCTTTACAATTCTTGGTCATGGTCCAAGTCTATATTTGGTCAAGGAGAATTTCCAGTGATGTCTGATCGATAAAGTTATTTGCATTAGTCTCCAATCAAACTCTAACATTTCTATAAAATATCATCACAAATGTTGTTGATTCTCAAGTAAGCTAAATGGATAGGAAAATATCTAGCATGTTTTACATAATTTATACAGGCGTTATCCATTATCATCATACACGTATATATTTATGTATATGTGCAAGGTGTATGTACACATATACATTCACACATATATTGAGTTTTGAAATAGAAAGAATCATCCTTATTTTTACATGATTATAAATAATCTATGGAGATATGTATAACTTTGCATAGTGAAGGAGGATGGCCTCATTTGCAAGGAGGAGGACTACCTCTATGTTGTTTTGGACGGGAATCCTGAGATCAACAAGGAAAGAATTTGTTCCTTCTTATATTGCAATTGCTTTCATTTTCTTTATAAAGCAAGTATGTCTTGGTAAAAACTTCAACCTCAGCTCATCAAAGTATAGACTGTTGAAAAACATCCTAATTTATTTCTTCTTCTTTCTACACAAATAATTTATATGGACAGAAGTAACTCCAAATTATTAGAACCAGAATTTAATGAACACAATTTACAGAATTATGAGTAATGCCAGGCAATGATATTTTAAATATTGGTATAAATAAGGGTTGTAATGAAATGCAAATCCAAGAATTTGTTATTTGTTCCCCAATTAGGCGTTGTAACAAACGTTAGTTTGGTTTCTCTTATTAAAACCTGACTAAGCCTCGCCATTTGCAAAACGATTTAGATAACAATTAAGTCTCTCTATGCCAGAATTAATTCATGCTGGCAGCGCCATTCATCAATAATTCGCGTCAAATTCTTCAAAACAGTCCAAACCTAATTTATCAACGTTAGACCTGGTAAAGTAATCTCCATCAATTCAGCCTTCAGAACTATCTTACAGACTACACACACACACACACACACACACACACACACACACACACACACACACACACACACACACACACACACACACACACACACACACACACACACACACACACACACACACACACACGCGCGCGCGCGCGCGCGCGCACACGCACACACACACACACACACACACACACACACACACACACACACACACAAACACACACACACACACACACACACACACACACACACACACACACACACACACACACACACACACACACACACACACACACACACACACTCACAATCCAGTTGACAGTTGAGAGGCGGGACCAAAGAGCCAAAGCTCAACCCTCGCAAGCACAAATAGGTGAGTGCAAATGGGTGAGTACACACACACACACACACACACACACACACACACACACACACACACACACACACACACACACACACACACACACACACACACACACACACACACACACACACACGCTCATTCCTCTCAATGTTTGCTGACGACGCCAAAATTATGAGAAGGATTAAGACAGAGGAGGACAGCTTGAGACTTCAAGAAGACCTGGACAAGCTGCAGGAATGGTCGAACAAATGACTCTTAGAGTTTAATCCAAGTAAATGTAATGTAATGAAGATAGGGGTAGGAAGCAGGAGACCAGATACAAGGCATCATTTGGGAGATGACATACTTCAAGAGTCAGAGAGAGAGAAAGACCTGGGGGTTGATATCACGCCAGACCTGTCCCCTGAAGCTCATATCAAGAGGATAACATCAGCAGCATATGCCAGGTTGGCTAACATAAGAACGGCCTTTAGAAACTTGTGTAAGGAATCTTTCAGAACATTATATACCACATATGTCAGACCAATCCTGGAGTATGCGGCTCCAGCGTGGAATCCATATCTAGTCAAGCATAAGACTAAACTGGAAAAGGTTCAAAGGTTTGCCACCAGACTAGTACCCGAGCTGAGATGTATGAGCTACGAGGAGAGACTACGGGAATTAAACCTCACTTCGTTGAAGACAGAAGAGTTAGGGGGGACATGATAACCACATTCAAGATTTTCAAGGGAATTGACAGGGTTGATAAAGACAGGCTATTTAACACAAGAGGCACACGCACTAGGGGACACATGTGGAAACTGAGTGCCCAAATGAGCCACAGAGATATTAGAAACAACTTTTTTAGTGTCAGAGTGGTTGAAAAATGGAATGCATTAGGAAGTAATGTGGTGTAGGCTGACTCCATACACAGATTCAAGTGTAGATATGATTGAGCCCAATAGGCTCAGGAAACTGTACACCTGTTGATTGACGGTTGAGAGGCGGGACCAAAGAGCCAGAGCTCAAACCCCGCAAGCACAACTAGGTGACAACTAGGTGAGTGCACACACACACACACACACACACACACACACACACACACACACACACACACACACACACACACACACACACACACACACACACACACACACACACACTCACACACACACATGGGGCTCGCGGCTGAGGGGACAGCACTCTGGGGTCGTAGTCCTAAGGCCCGAGATTCGATCCCCGGCAGAGGCAGAAACAAATGGGCAGAGTTTCTTTCACCCCTAATGCACCTGTTCACCTAGCAGCAGTAAATAGGTACCTGAGAGTTAGACAGCTACTACGAGCTGCTTCCTGAGGATATGTGTGTGCAAAATAAATATATGTAGTAGACATAATAGAGGAAAACTAAATAGGTTAGAAAGGCGCGATCCAAGATCTAATAGTTCGATTCCGCAGATACAAATAGTAAAAACAAATAGTAATTACACCCCCACAGAAAGCAGCATCTTATAGCCTTGAGATAAGTCACAATCACTCGACACAGTATTCCTGATCTTTCACAGTACATACAGTACACCACGTTCCGTATACAGTTTACACCACTGCGTTATACCGTGGTACTGCGGGATACTCTACAACCGTGCCCACCTAGTCTTGCTACTTATTTACACCTGACTTCGTTTGATTATTAGTCTAAGTATCTATTTCCCTATGGTACTAAGTGACTTGGTAACACAGGAGCCTCGGCTCTGTCAATTTCCATAATTGAAAGGTTTATTAATATGCCTATGGCCTCGCAAAGTTAATCCACTAATTATCTGTGTGATTGGCTGAGCCTCGTGCTTCTTCACCTTCTAGCGCTGTCTACAAAAGTTATAATCAAGCTGGCGATGTTTGCTTACTGCTGTATTACCTTCAACGTCAGGTAATTCACAACGTCAAGTTATCTTCAGTTGCAGATAATCCCCAATGTCAAGTAGTCTTGAACATCAGTTAATTCACAATGTAAACTTTAAATTTTGATGAACTTTAATTCCTTTCCACTGACAAGCGATAATGGGAAAGGAAGTACAGACAACCACGTGTTTGTCAGACCAACAGAGTATGTGCCAGCAGACTTCAAACTGTGTGTCTGACATTACAGAGCATCTGTCACACTTTAAACAGTGTGTTTGTCATAACAGAGCATCTGTCAGCAGACTTCAAACATGTTTGTCAAAGAAACGACAACATCCGCCATCAGACTATTAACAAACGCTTGATATAGGACGTATAAATTGAAGAAATGCTTTTGAATAAATACAATAGCAAGCACTGATGATCTCTCATGTGTCTAATATTACTAATAGAAGCTGAGCATGCCAACTAGAACTAAATAAGAGGTCATTCTTAGAATTCTTTTATAAACCAAAGAAGTCAAATTCAAAAAGAAGATTAAGAAATAGATTCAGAATGGTAATTTATTGAATTAATAATAATTTAGTAATGAACAGTTGCAGTAAATATAATGCAATTATATCTTCTGCATGGAAAGTTAAATGCTAAAATAAAATTTGTGAATAATTACAAAGTTCTATGATGAAAAACTCTGTTTTATATCATGGTGGTAATGCCTTACAAGTGTATATGTATAGTTTAAATTAATGGAACTTAAATTCATTCTGACCGAAACTGCCTGGAACATAATTTTAATTTACTTTGTAAGCAAAAATTAGATAAGCACGTCCAAATTGCTTTAAAAAGCATTTAGTTTACTCTGTCCAATAATATAATATCTTCAACACAGCATTTTAAATCCTTTGTGCGATACTCGTGGAGGTAAATTAACAAAGTAAAATAACTTCTACGTCGTTAGAGAGGCAAAAAAAGGTAATCATTGATGAACTTAAAGAGCAGAGAATAGGAAATCTAATTTAAATTCTCTTGTATAACTTTCTGCCATATATATTGATTGTTAATTACAATACAAAAGATAAAGAGCATCAAAGCTATGCACTGCCAGGCTGAACAAATTAACTTTTAGATATGAATTAATAAAGGGCGTAGTACGCCCCGTGGTATATATGAAGGAGCATTGATTAAGGTGATAAATTAATACCAAGCACTGTGCAACTTAATTACTATGTGTAAACCAGTTCAAGCTTGCTAAGTAATTCCACTTTGTAGTCGTTCTTCTGGATATGTTCACAGGAGAGCTGATTCATTTCCCTCCAAGAAAACATAACTATTTTTCTTTTCATTTTTATGAAAACTTCAGAACCTGGTTTTCCCGTTTAATTTCTATCAGAGTAAAGCAATAATGTTGTATTCTAAGAATTTTATTATGCATATTTTCTGTACATCGTACGTTGACATGAATATACAACGTTCTTTCACTTTCACTTAACCTCTTTACACAAATTTTCCTACTTGCGTTATGGACGACTAGTTATTACAGGTTTTCCTTGCAAATAAAGATTTTTGGCCTAAGATTAGGTAATGTAATTAATAATTACGAGAAGAAAGCGTTTCTTATGACTACCCGGCATTTGGAAGGCATTTGGGGACACACTAAGAGCTGAGCTGGTAAACGTAAGGACGGAGTAGAAGAACGGTGCCCAACCACTTCGACTGTCGAGGATCGAGGTCTAACCCTGCAAAAATCGAGGCGTCGCTGAACCGATCAGACGACAGGAAAAGCCGAAGTTCGGTCGAAGAGCATGTTTTCTGTAGCTACTTATACTGTACTGTCTAATTTACATTGTCTTCATCAGTGAGAGAAATATGTAAACGGGGAAACTGTGTAAGAAAAGAAGCCAGCAGCAGAAGCAGGCTGTCGGAGGGAAAAAACAATATTAGCATAAACACATGGGACAAGTACAGAGACCTCTAGGACAAATAAAGAGCAACAGGAAAGCTAACGGTAAGCGAGAAAGACACGCAGCTATGGGAAGAGTAGACATA
>WNGS01165523.1:31917033-31937042 GCA_020271785.1 Procambarus virginalis | reverse complement strand
ACAGATGATTCGGGAGATGTCTAATGCGGAAACCATAGCCTGATGTGTGTCATAAAAATGGCCAAATAGAATCTTTAAAGCCATTATTTTTCTTCAGTTTGTTAGGTTAGCCAGAGCTGCATGTCCGATTTTTGGACATGAGCAAATGTATGTTTTGGATTTTCTAAATTTGTTATTATTATTTTCATTATATGATATTTTATATAATTGATAAATAGCTGAAAGCAAACAAATCATTAATGTGAGGCTATGAGCTGTATGCTGGGGATGTATGTGTATGCGTGCGAGAAATAAATATATATTAAGATATATATATATAATGCAGTAGATTATACAGTAAATATGTGTAGTAGATATGATAGACGAAATAAGTACGGAGTCTGTACATATAGACAACCGACGGTTAAAAAGTCGGGGTCCAATAGCTAACAAATAGATCCTGCACAAACACAAATACATCAAAATAACGAATAACATCAGCAGAATAACGAGGGCTGTATATGCCGTATTGGCTTACATGCCCATCTCCTGTGCCAGGTAAGTACGACAGGACTCACCGTAGCCCGTGCTGCTTGGAACGTTTTGTTTCCAGTAGCTGAATCTAAAAAAAACAGCCTTGTTGCAAATTTTCGGTTATCATTCAGGAACTTGGAGAAAGAGCTCTTCCGAGCGCCGACTCACATACTTTGTGAGACATTATTGAGTTTGCGGAAGAATGGAACCCTTACCCAAAGAAGCACAAAAGAAAACATGAAAAGGTCCAAAAATATGCAAGAAGTTAATCTTGAGCTAAGGGAACTGATCTATGAAAAAACATTGAATTAACTGGACCTCACTATACTAGAAGAAAGAACGAACAGTGTAGAGATTATGATATCGATTTACAAAATACTAACGGAGATTGACAAAGTAGATGTAGAAGCAACGTTCAATTTAAGGATCAAGAAAACGAGAGGACATATTTGGAAGCTGGAAACACAGATGAGTCACAGGGATGTAAAAAAGAACCTTTTCTGTCTACGAGTAGTAAATTAGTAAACACGTGGAACAGACTAACTGATGAACTTGGCGAAGATATTTCGATGAACGGCTTAAAATTTAAATACTGAGGAAACAAGTGAAAAAGAGTCACTGTATTGAACCAATGAGATTCGAAAGCCGGGCCTTATGAGCAGGGTGAGCTCATAAGTATGTGAGTATGTACACACACACACACAAAAACACACACACACACACACACACACACACACACACACACACACACACACACACACACACACACACACACACACACACACACACACACACACACACACACACACACACACACACACACACACACACACACACACACACACACACACACACACACACACACACACACACACACACACACACACACACACACACACACATACACATACACACACACAACACACGCAAAAAACCTGTAGATACTTATATATAATTTTAGGGGGCCTGGTAGCCTGGTGGATAGCGCGCAGGACTCGTAACTCTGTGGCACGGGTTCGATTCCCGCACCAGGCAGAAACAAATGGGCAAAGTTTCTTTCACCCTGAATGCCCGCTGTTACCTAGTAGTAAATAGGTACCTGGGAGTTAGTCAGCTGTCACGGGCTGCTTCCTGGTGTGTGTGTGTGTGGTGTGGAAAAAAAGTAGTTAGTAAACAGTTGATTGACAGTTGAGAGGCGGCCCAAAGAGCAAAGCTCAACCCCCGTAAACATAACTTGGTGAATACAACTAGGTGAATACACACGCACACAAACACACACACACACACACACACACACAGACACACACACACACACACAGACACACACACACACACACACACACACACACACACACACACACACACACACACACACACACACACACACACACACACACACACACACACACACATTAACTCTTTTTCTATCTGTCATGAATTTATACAATCTACAATTCTTTTCAGCTTCACATTTTCCCGTGACACTCGTCCCCAGTGGAGTCAATCTGGCAGAGAATTCAGAGAACCAATAATTTATCTTCCGCGTTCCCGACGCCCAAACATTGGCCATGGGGCGTGCTCGTGGGTGTGAATATAGGCGGGTTGGTACTTGCTGGCGTGATTGTGAACAAGGGCAGAGACTCTATCATTTTCTACCACGAAAAATAATAATGCGAAATTGCAAATTGCATCTTTCGAATGTAAATAAAAAGCCCAGACTCCGCCATGGTGAGTTCCACTAGTGGCTAAACAACAATGCATTACTTTACATTATTTGCTAAAATGCTATTGTTATATATTTTTTTATTTATTGTCTCATTCCTGGTACCTCTACCCCTAGAGCATGCATGTATCTCCACCTTTGGTCCGTTCATGTACCTCTTCTGGTTCATCAAGGTACCTCTTTTATTAAGGATTATCTAGGTACCTCTTTACCTGGACTAACAAGGTACCTCTTCCTCTTGTTCATCCAGACCCATCGTCCCGAGGACTATCCAAGGAATCTCTTTCCGTGATCTGCCCAGACCCATTTTTGTCTTGTCCACTCATCCCTCTGTGCATCTGTTCCATACAGCCTCTTTGTCCACTGGTCCTTCCAGCCTCTTCTTTCCCTTGTCCATCCACCCACTTTTTTCCCCCGTAGGACACCTAAGTACCTCTTCACCGATCCATTCAGTCCCTCCTTACCTGGTCCCACCAGTTCTCTTTTACCTGGGCTATCTAGCCCCGTCTTTCCTTGGTCCTTCCTAGATCCTCTTCCTCTGGTTCACCCAGTCCTCTCTTCCCCTCGTTCATCTACACATCCAACATTCCAGTGAGAACAGACCGACGAACACCTTCCATTACACATTATCTTCAACTCAGCCAGCATATATAAATGTTTTTACACACATCAACGTACATTATTTAGCTTGACTGTAACCCAGTGTTCGCGTTCTTTACCCTCAATCTGTCCAATTGTTAATTCGAGGCGTGCAGCAGCGGGTGGCACTATTAGCGTCAAGCCGATGCACACAGTCCATTTCCCCGGTAAAATCTGAATAAAAGAGAAAACACGAATTCTTCTGCCGTGGCTCGGTAATCACAACATCGATCTGTAATTCAGGGAGATCAAACGCAGTTACAGCTTTAGTGGAGCGTGGCATGAATATATACAAGGGGCGTATACTGTGTCCAGGACAGGATCACGCGATCAATACATGCATGACAGCACTCAGTGCGTACTCTGAGGAAGTCTTCAATACTCACGATCTTAGTGGCTGGACGGTGGGACGAAAACGATGCATGATGCAGCTCTCAGTGCGTACTCTGGGAAGTCAGAGTACTCACTGAGGGCTGCACGAACTTATATACACGAACTTACTGACTGGAATCCTGAGGCATGGCATTTGATCTCACTGTTTAAGCGTGGTATTTCACAGTTAAATTATTCACACTTTGCGGTACATGACCCTTCAGGAAATAACGTTATGGCAGTCAGAGAAGCATATCTTAAATATATAGACTGGTCATGGTAAAAATAGATCGAGACCTGTTAAGTTACGCTATTTTTTTGCTACATGTGCAGCGCCAATTCGTGGCAGTAGCCTGTAAATAGTCTGTAGCTTGATGCCGGGGTTGTTACCAGCGAGGGCAACGAAACAAGCCTCTGAGCTCGATAGTTGATCTTGCAGTACACATTCGGCAGCACTTGGAATTTGTTTTTGCTCTCCAGGTTGTTCACCTGTCAACTTAATGATCAACTTGTGCTGGTTATTCTTATATGAGAATCACCTATCTGTGAATATGACAACCTCTTGATAAGGTTTATGATCCGATTAACCACCAGAGTTCTGTCCTCTCTTCTTTACTCCTTTTGAGAAGTCAAATCCAGATGGTAAGTGTAACCAAAATGTTAAAGGAATTCCGAATTTGATTAAACGGCTACAATACCCTAGTTTGGTGTTGTGTCAGACAAGTCTATACGTAGACTAATCGGTGTCAATACCATATATGCCCAATATATGTCTGTACGCCGTTATGATTATCTGTATACAGGTGTGGGTACCTGTTAATCTGGTTATCTTTCTTTTCATCTTGGCTTCGTGTCTGTTAGATTCTCTGCTTGTCTATTTGCTTTCCAGTTTGTCTGTTTTCTGACATGCATTCTTGTCAGCTTTCCTGCTTGTCTGCTTGCCAGTCGGTCTCCTTGCTTGTCTGTCCGGCAACTAGACTGCCTGCCCAGAGAGTCAAAAGAACATATTGCATGAGAGGGAATATTGTTTATTTTCAAGGCATTCTGCATTATTGGGCGTAGCATTCAGCCGGACCAATGTTTGCTGCTCCAGTCCACGTTGTTACTTAAGCTCTGAGTGCCCATACTACTACGCTTATTCTCCGGCAACAGATCCTCAAATAATGCTACAATGTACCTCTTAATTATCCTCAAATTTTACTATATTGTACCTTTTAATTTTCTTCAAATTTTATTACAATGTACCTGTTAATATGCTTCAATTTTCGCTACAAATTACCTACTTAAAATTATCTGTTAAATTAAGAACCTGCCCCAAACGCTATTCGTGTTAATGACTTCGCAAGAATGCAAAAACATCAACGCTTTGTACTCTCCAATGTACCCAATGTACCCAATGTACCTTCTCGTGTATATATATATATATATATATATATATATATATATATATATATATATATATATATATATATATATATATATATATACATATATATATATATACATATATATATATATATATATATATATATATATATATATATATATATATATTATATATATATATGCAAACAAGCCTGAATGGTCCCCAGGACTAGATACAACTGAAAACTCACACCCCATGGGTTCGAGTCACTTCTGGGGTGTGAGTTTTCAGTTATATATATATATATATATATATATATATATATATATATATATATATATATATATATATATATATACATAAATAAATAAAAATAAAATAAATAAATGTAAAGATGATCGTGGGAATGTTTATTTATCAGTGATTATCTATCAGTGACATTGGGAAAGTTGGGTCTACCTCTTGATACCCCTCTAACTAGCTTCGTCGTGCCTGTTGGGCATAGTGGCTTGATGGTGGTAGTGGGTGTGAGAAAGGATGTAATGGGTTGTGGATTTTGGTAAGAGTGTTGGCGTTGGGGAATGTTGTGACAATCGGTATTTGAGATGTTCTTGTGGAAGTTGTAGTGGTAGCAAAGAGTAGGTTGTGGCTTTCGAGATGTAGTAAAGAAGGGTGTAGATGAAGTTGTTGAGTATTTCGTGAGGTGGGAGTGGGGGGAGGAAGTGTTGTGAATGTTGTGGGGTGGTTGAGGTTGATGTAGATGTTGGTGAGGTGGGCGTGAACACGGATGTCTATAACTGTGACTATAACCCGAGCTCACGTCGACACAGTCGAATCCCCGACCGTGACAGTTGTGGAAGAAGAAAAACGAATCTCCCGGAGTAAAAATAGAATAAATCACAGTCCTGTGTGTTTGAGCAGGTCACCGTGTTTATCGCTGGTTGTTATGGCGCCGTGTTGGTCCTCACTTCGTCCGTCGGAGTGATGTTTACAGCCCAACAACCCCAGCAAGGGTCTAGTTACGGTAGTGGAACATCCTGTATGTTTGTTTATAACCAGTCAAGTTCCTGATGTCTGTAATTTCGGTTCTTCTACGACGGCTTCTGCCTCAATGATACCAATCCACCCCAAGTTCTTTTTTAAGTTTAGCTATTACCTATGATGATTTAAGACCAATTATCCTACAAACTAAATTTCACAGTTTTAGATTAAAAAGTATATTGTTATTTATGAGAGAAAAAACTGGAAATTTATATGGTGGTGTATGTTTTTGAGGTTAAAATTGAACGTCAACTGGTTCGACGAGTGTTTGAAGTTCACCAGACTGAATTCACATTAACTTATGACCCTCGTTTATATACTTAGTTTTTTTCCAAGTAACGAGGAGAGAAATGTTGTGTGCTAGCATACTCCAGCTATTTGCTTTAATAAAGTCACATCATTATTAACCAGTTGCATCTCGGTATATGAGACTCCTGGAAGCGAACATAGAAATCTAGTGTACACAGTTACTGAATATGAGTAAAAAAAAATTGTTTATTTTAAATTTTGCCCGAATTTCATAATGTGTATTTATCACATTAATCGTGTAATGGTTTAAAAAAGATATATATATAATTAGAGCACAACACAAACGTATAAATTGTCTGAATAAGTATGAGCGGTTTCCACTGAAACTGCAACAATGTTAACTATCATATCCTGATCGACGAGGGAAGGAGATCAATAGATGGTAGACATATTTGTTCTATAACAAAGAGTTCTTTTATGATTTATAAAAGCAAGAATTAATGTGGAGCATTTATGCGATAAAGTAAACAAAACAAAAATTGGAGTAAATTACTATTGAATATAATGCAAGTATTCTATAATGTAACAAACACTATAGTCTTGCAAAAAAAAATCTAAGCGCTGAGTGTGTGAGCTAGCGTATTGCATGAGTGAACTGAGTTAGAAAGTCAATGAGTGAGAGAATTGAATGAGTCAATGAGTTAATTGATGGTCAATTAACTCTGGTCAATGCTTGAACTGAGTTAGTCAGTGAGTCTATGAGTAAGTAACTGAATTAATTAAATGACTGAATTAAATAAATGAGTGAATGAATTAGTTAAAAAATTATATTTTAAATAATGCGGTAAAAAGTAAAGATATATATTAATTAAAAGAAAATTTGTCTAATTTAAGGCTCAGTATCATAATTTCTCATTTGAATTTCTGACATTTTTCACGCTAGTGTTTATTTCTTATATCCTTAATTTTATCTCATTTGTATATCTCACATGTATATATGAACTTGTATCTCACACTTGAATTTCACACTTATATCTCTCACATGTATTTCTCACGAGAATTTCTCAATTAAATTCGCGAATGTCACACAATTCACAGATCATTCATTACAAATGATAAACAAATAATAAAATCCTGTTTTACTTGAGAGGTAAACAAAAATGTTATTTTGATTTGCACGTGACCAAACAATCTTCCGGGGAAGGCTAACCAATGTGTTTTGCTTACGTGGTTAAATTAATATCTAATGCTTGGGCATGTTAAATTACTAAAGTTCATTATAATTAAAGGTCAATGTTAAAAGTTAAACAAACTGCTATCAATAAGAGAAAGAGTGACTCCCCCACCCTCTTCTTGTTTTAAAAATTTCAGATGTTGCTTTAAGATTTAAAAAGTAAAGTTTCGAAACCCATTTGTCCAAATGATTAGCACTATTTCTTATCTCCGTCCTTCTATAATAACTAAAAACCTGTCATCATTTTCCTTCCAAATGCTATATGGTCATTCTGGCTTGACGCTCTCTCCTCCTGATAATAAATTTACCCTAGTTTATGATCTAAAGATCGCATTGTTTATTGTGTTCTGTATGTATCATCTGGTCTGGTCAGCTATCAAGGCCACAATATCAGAGGGCGGTTGGACACTGTAAACACTCCTCCACGACACTCTCATATCAAAGTCAGGCTTTCAGCGAAATCTAATCCAAGAATAATAATGCGTTTAAATGCGTCGCTTGCCTGTGGTCGATCAGTCAAAGGCCAGTCGTCCAGTGGTCACTGGGCCTCAGATGAGCTTCCTCGTGCATTCTTGAGGAAGTAAACTCTTTTTAACAAATTTTTTTTTTGCAGAGAAAAATATTTTTGGTCAAGTGATTTTAAAAGTGATGCTCTATCGTTAACATTACTATCAGTAACGATTACAAATTACCTAAAACATTTTTATTGCAGCTGGACTAAAATAATTATCTCCATCAAAGAAGTCAGTGAACACCATCTTGCTCATTTACGATGATACCGTAATTGCAAAAATATCTTGTATGTGACCCTGCTCATCACCATTAAAAAAGTAATTATATATAGCGGTTTTATAGTCAGCTGAGAAGCCACGAACTGTGCCAAACTGGCTAGGTCATGGGAGCCTCACAAGAACAACTGTAAACAACGTTAAAGGAGTGTGTGATATACCTTATAAACCAGTTCTAATGCGATACGTGTTATTGTAATAACACGAATTACATTAGTTATCCTGCAAGTCATTTTTTGTTTTTATATGTGGCAAGAGAGCGTAAGTATTTTAAGATTTGAACGAATCTGTGAGAGTGATTAATTCTTGCTTCCAAAATATATATTGAAATTATGTGATTTTGACTGAGTAAATGTTTTTTATGATGTGAATTTTAGCACGCTACAATTATCCCCAATTGTCATATTACAACATTTTTCCCTCAGTAAAAAGACCATTCCACGTAGCAGCTGTGTTGTATCACCTGTTTGTGATTGAAATGGCCTTTACCAAAACTAAGACGTGCTGACATTCAACATTCTCTAGTCTTCGTTTAGTGTTGGGAAGGTCTATCAACCTATGAGTGTTATTACGCCTCAATAACAGCACACTGAACAGCCATCAGGTATACTTTAGAAGGTGAACATGGTTTAAGATTATATTAAACTTTGCGTGCTCACTAAGACGCTAAATACGTCTGTGAATAAAAGAAACCCAAGATTTCTCTGTGATCTACAGGGGGTGTAAGGGTGTGAATATCATTACCTGCTGACCAAAGTGCAGGCGGGTCATTCGTAAAATCTTGGTTAGGCACCGGTTCGGGTCTCTAGAACCTCCCAATGAATTCAGTAGACTTCCAGGTTGATTAACCTTTTTTTCCTATCGTTGCTGAGTGGGTCCGGAAATCACCTGAACGCCGGTTCAAGTCACCTCATTGCCTCAGAATAGTTTTCTTATTTATTTATTAAATAAATAAATTAATTTATTTATTTATTTCATTATTTATAAAAACAGGGAATTAGAACATTGTTACAAGAACATGGTTGGTTGTGTTATTGTTTTAGCGACTTTACTATTATTTATTTTCTGCGTCCTTATTATAATTTGTATATAAGCTGGTATTCCTTATCAAAACACTGATCTTTCTCTCTCTGTGTCTGTTAATCAGATCCAGAATGGCAAACGCCGCTGGATTCCAGGACTCTGTCAAGAAGGTTTTGAATGCCCGCATCGCAGCCAAAAAAGTAGGTAAGTTCGTCACCATATAAATAAGTTTGTAAGCTAAGTAGTTCAAAATCTAGTCGAACAAGCATCTTGGGTCACTTCAAGACGCAGGTTTGATCCCTCCATTCTACTCCAAAGATTTGCGAACAAAAGTAATATAATTGTTTGTTTCTGGAGTATTTAGCGAGATGGTAGCCAGTGTTCAGTGTCACAATCGTCGTGGATATTAGTATGTAACCGTCCAACGCTGTTCTCCCTGTATGTGCCAACTGTGCCAACTACGACCTGGCCATGTTGGGCACGTGCCCCACAGTAAACATGGTGAAAAGCCATCAAATATAGTGAAAAGCTGCCAGGCAATCCCCAGGCGGCTGCCCTTAAACCCCATACAGGCAGACAGAAAAAAAGATATTCTATTTAATAGATGTACATAAAATTATAATAGGTGTTAACCTTGAAGTGGGATCAGGTGGCGGATCAGGAGTTCGCCCACTACAAGCCGTCTAAAAAGATAGGAGCAGGACATTGGGTAACATCGGGTGGGACGAGAATAAGGGGTTACAATATGTGCTACTCAGACGAGGGAACACAAGGTGTGAGATTAGGTCAAGTGGCAACAATGGGGGTCACCAGTACATGAGATCACTCTGGGTAGGGCCACGACGACCAGCGAACTGAACATCAAATGAATCAGACGTTATTGACTAATTTGGTGAATTTATTTGGCACCCCATACTTATCCAGTGGGCGGTAATGGAGAAAAGATTTGAGGCACAAATTGGGCTCAGGACCTAAACCCTACAACCAAAAGTTACCAAACTAATTTTGCATTGCAAGGTTAGCGAATAAATTATTAAAAGGTAATCGAATAAGCTTTTTAATTACTAGTTGAGAGGTGAGACGTGCAGAGACCCCAACCTTCAAAAAACACAAGTCAATACAAATAGTTGATTATTTCTTGCTGTCGGGGACAGGAAGCCAATTTTTAAGCTTATCGAGGTCACCCTAGGTCAACTACTGACCTTCCTCAGGATGCAACCCTTAACAATTGCTTAACTCTTTCTTATCTATTTTCCTTCTGGGTGCACCGGGATTGAGCACGGGTCCATTGATTGATAGCCGAGGAAGTAGACCATTGTACTAGAGTCTGCTCTATTTCACATGTCTGGTTCAAGGTCACAGAGGCACAAGACTAGACTTCATTATGTGTCTTGAGCGCAGGGTTATAAATTTTGCAATGATTGTGGGAGATATTTGAGCAGCAAATATTGAAGTCATTTTGTATGATAACAGTCGTATTTGGCCCAAAGAAATACGTTATTTGCCTCGGAAAATACACTGATGAAAAGCAAATTACAATAAAATAATATATTAGAAATAAAGAAATAGATAGCGAGAATTAAAAGACAGAAGTAAAAGGATTAAAAATGTACATGAAAATCTAACAAAATTGAGATTAGGGTTTATGAAATGCATATATCACATGTGAGAGACAGGATATTGATCATCAAATTCCAATTATCAAATTCCATTAATCCAAATTAGAATACGTTAAGTTAACTACAATATAAATATCAGTAAATTACCAATTTTATGAATATTAAGATGTTCACCAATGTTATGTAATATCTATAAATTTAGTAAGATCGGGTGTAGTTTCTTCCTTATAACTTGTCACAAACTACTTGTTTCACAAAGGAATGCCTAATGAATACAATACCAGCATATATGTGTTAATAAAAATAATAATATAACAGGCTTGGTCTTTAAATTAAATAAAAATAATAATAATAATAATAATGATAATAATAATAATAATAATAATAATAATAATAATAATAATAATAATAATAATAATAATAATAATATCGAGATGAAATTCAGTGAATTACCTGAGATATGAATTTGAAACAGCAATGTATGTGAGGAGGTGAGGGAATCTAAACAAAAGGAAAATAAAAATTCAGTATCAACTACCAAACCAAATATTTCAACAGCTGTTGGCAAACCTTGCAGGTGATAGGCAGAGCAGATATTGTACATGTCGTGTTAAGTGTGAGGCAGCTGACGGGTGGACGGGCGAGGTGGACCAATCCTGCAACACCCATAACAAAATCATATGGTTATATCGTTATAACATCTCAGAACTAAGGTTGTATTACGTTCTGTCTTTACTGGGAAGCAGGTATTGAACTGTCACGAGTGATGGGAACTATCAAGGGGGAAAAACGCCAAATCATGATGACTATATAGCACTTGAAAGGGGTCAGGAGAAGGACTTGGGATGGGACGGGGGAAAGGAATAGTGCTCAAACACTTGGACGGTTGGGAATTGAACACCGACCTGCGTGAAACGAGACCGTCGCTCTACCGACGAGAGAACAACAGAGACCTCATGAGAGAGTCTCCAGAGTCTCTTTTGCCAGCATCGCTGAAGAGTGAGGTACAAAAACAGCATGTTTGTACCTGGGAGGTGTGGAGCTGGAACAATAGGTGCTGTGAACATCCCAAACCATTTCTAACTTGGTATCTTTCGCATTAAGGATTCTTTACAGAATCAGTAATCTTATAACCAAATTTCAAATGGGAAAATACATTCCTTATTTATTATGAATATTATAATAAAAAAGTATTGCATATTACTGATTTTACAAAGAAAACGAAACAGATTACTTTTAATTTTTGTTCACATAATTTAGTTGTAATCAAGTGCTCTGATTGCATCTAGTAACTACTCCTCATCTAGTTCCCTGATCATGCCCAGCAGCAACCCTTTATCTAGTGCCCTGATCACATCCAGTAACTACTCCTCATCTAGTGCCCTGATCACATCCAGTAACTACTTCTCATCTAGTGCCCTGATCATGCCCAGTAACGTCCCCCCTCACATAGTTTCCTAGGGGTCACATTCGATGACCTTCCTCACTTGTTGACCTGGTTCCAGCTACCGTGACTTGACACAGTTGTCGTCTATCACCGGTTGCTAGACTCGTGTGAATCATCACGAGGGTGGTTCTGTATTCGTGCAGATTATGTGTTATGTCTGAAGCGACTGGTCTAGTCATTTGGTATTTATATACACTAAAACGTCTCATTAGAAGGAACGTTGCCCAGCCTCTTGGACCGTCGGGGATCAAGGGGCTATCAGAAACATTTCAGGGAAACGTTTGAAAGTTCTTGTCTGAAACGTCGGAAATCATGTGTGCTCGGTTTCAGCCTTGTCAACATGCCGTGCGGGACGTCGGGTTTAAGGCGTCTCGGTCACTTTGTGTCTGGATTGCTTCAGGCACGTGACGGATCCTGTTTGGTTCGGTCACGTGTTCAGGAAGCAGCAAAACATCCCTTATTGTATTAATATTATGGAAATCTGCTATATTGAAGTCAGTCAGCAAGCCTCTGTATATCTGTATTTGTTAGATCTACTTGTATTTTTACCGTAAAAATTAAATGTGTTTAATATAACTAGAGATATGTTGAATAGCGCTGGGCTCCTAATGACGTCGTATTTAATACTAGAAATTAGTTTGATCAATGATTGTGGTCAGAATTAAAAATTATCTAAATAATTTTAAGGAACTAAGGAATTTTTAGTTTTGTCTTGTGAAAATTAGAGATTAGTTACAAAGAATCATGGCTGTCACAAAAATGTTGAATTATCCACGTTATAACATTAATTTATTTCTTTTTTGGAAAAATTATTTTGCATATTGAGAAATAAATTTAAATAACATTTAGAATATTTTTTCTTACATCATTAAATATTTTGACATTTTAAATGTATCACTCGTATATCTAATTTCGGACCTTCATTAAAACATTAAAATAGTGTATTTATAAAAGTTAAATTATATGTTAATATAATATATTAATATATAATTTAACATATATCAATCGATACACATCACGAAAAATATAAAAAATCTTTTATCATTTGCGTGATATGTTTCAACCGTAACTAATATATTTACACAGTGGGAACAATATTAGAATTGTATTTGGATTTCTGGAACATATAATTTATTTATTTTTAAACCGTCAGAAGTCCATTCCATGAATGGAAATTCTTGAATTTACAGATTTGTTTTTTATCTAAATACAAGACAGGCTTTACAGTCACATTTACAAGATCACATATACTAGACCAGAATTATAAGACCACATATATGAGAGTATTTAACTGGATTATTTTTGCAACAATATATTTACAAGACCACATATGCAACACGACAAATAAAAGGCTACATTCAAAAGACCCATTTACAGAACCACATTTACAGTACCTAATTTAAAACAGCATATTTACAACACAAAAACTAGGCAACTTGTACAAGACAACATTCAGAATTTCCGTATCTTATGTAGATTTTGAACCTTGTAAAAAAAATCTCATTAAATACGAATGGCTTGAGGCCTTTTTCATAAATGTAAATTAGTAATACCATGAGAGATGTGTGGCTGTGAGACTTTGTAAATACTCGCTACAGGAAACAATTTTTAATATGTAAATATTTTTATTTATTTCTAAGAAATTCTGCTCAGGGTGATATAGAAGAATTTCAGACGGCAATTTACCAAATAATTCTACCGTTGAAATTTTTGTATATCTATGTATTTTTTGCTCTATTGTTGTTGTTGTGCTATTGTTGTTGTTGAGCTATTGTTGTTGTTTGGCTATTTTTGTGTTGTTGTGTTATTTCTGTCGTTGTGTTGCAGTGGGAACTGTTGTGTTACAGTGGGAACTATTGAGTTACAGTGGGAACTGTTGAGTTACAGTGGGAACTGTTGAGTTACAGTGGGAACTGTTGAGTTACAGTGGGAACTGTTGAGTTACAGTGGGAACTGTTGAGTTACAGTGGGAACTGTTGAGTTACAGTGGGAACTGTTGAGTTACAGTGGGAACTGTTGAGTTACAGTGGGAACTGTTGAGTTACAGTGGGAACTGTTGAGTTACAGTGGGAACTGTTGAGTTACAGTGGGAACTGTTGAGTTACAGTGGAAACTGTTGTTACTGTGGAAACTTGCCGTGATAGAGGGAAGAGCGCCGTGTCTCGCGGTCCTGTGGGGAAACTGCCATATTTATGGACAATATTATGTCACAGTGAGAATTAATCAGCCGCCGTAATTACCACGCCGGTGTTAAAATAATCTTTCTGTAGTATAAATTAACTCGTTATCGTGGGATTACCGCGGTATTTCAAGCGTAGGATGAACATATATTTAAACTTTATATATATATATATATATATATATATATATATATATATATATATATATATATATATATAAATATATATATATATATATATATATATATATATATATATATATATATATATAATATATATATATATATATATATATATATATATATATATATGTGTGTGTGTGTGTGTGTGTGTGTGTGTGTGTGTGTGTGTGTGTGTGTGTGTGTGTGTGTGTGTGTGTGTGTGTGTGTGTGTGTGTGTGTGTGTGTATGTGTGTGTGTATGTGTGTGTGTGTGTGTATTGCTGAAACACTTAAGGCACATAAATTGGATCTCCATTAATCAAACCACTGGCGCATAAACACATGGGAATACATAATGTAGGTGAGGAAACCCTGAGTACGAACACATAACCAAGGTAATCAAAGCGTAGGTATGTACGCACACGTGAACACGTAGCCCAGACCCACTCGAGCGAGCGCCCACTAGACGAGGTCAGTAGAGCAGACTCCACAAAGAATGCTGAAAGAGGTACTCGTGAAAGACGCCACACGTATCCTCCTTTCCTGGCTGTTACAGCTCTGTTGCCACTGGCGTCACGGACCTTGTGAATAACACTTTCCTGGTCATTAAAGTGTAATTACTCCAAATATAGCCGAGAGCCCTTCATTTAGCGAGTTAAGCACAACGTTTGCGTGTGTGGGAAGGTCTGGGTTACGCAGAAACGTTATAATGGCTAGTATGTGACTAGGGTGTGTGTCTGTTGTTGTGGTCCAGCTGGAGTCACAGGTTGTGATCTGCCATGGTGTATGTTATGTGGGGGTGCGGTGATGTGTGGCGAGGATTTGGATGTGGAAAAAACAGGTGACTTAAAGTAACACGCAAATTCCGGTTCGTGTTAGCCACACACTTTAATTGTGTTCATTCTTCAACCACGCTAAAATATCACCCTTGTCCCACTCACAATCCTGCCCAACGATTGTACACTAATCCCCCCGCCCCCAGGTAGTGTATATTAGTCAAAACTATTAGTTATTATTTTGTAGCGATTTATAATGTTTTTTTATATATATTTAGCATTAATTCAGTGTNATATATATTATATATATATATTTATATATATATATATATATATATATATATATATATATATATATATATATATATATATATATATATATATATATGTATTTATTTATTTAGAGTTTTGTCGGCCTCTGTACACCCCTTCAACAATTCAACAAGTTGTAGGAAGTGAAATGTTTTGCTCTAATTCCATATACTTTAGCATGACAATTTTTGTATTCAGTTACAGACGTTGCAAGATGTGTGGCCAGATGACAGGTTAGCATTCCCGGCACAACCTTCTGGTTACAGCGGTGAATACAGTGTTCAGGAAATATTGTTATGGTGACAGGTGGAGAGAAGGGGGAAAAGGTGCATATGTGTGGGGAAGACTTAGAGGGGTGGTGCGGAAGAATATGGATGGTGTGTCATTGGACATAGGGGTGGTGAGTGTGGGGGGATATAGGGAGGGTTAGCAGTGTGATAGGTGTGGAAAATGTGAATGGAAGAGATGGCGAGCATGTGAAAATGTTTAGAGCCTGTGCATTTATAGTTGCAATGTTGAGGGGAGATGAGAGGAGTATGTGTGTGTGTAGAGAAAGACTGGAAGGGTGTGTGATAGACAGGAGGAGGAGAGACAAAGGGAGTAACAAAGGAACCTACCCTTTAAACTTTCTCTGAAAACCTCCCCCTCTCCTTCCCTTTCCATCTTCTCCTCCCCTTTCCCCTTTCCCCTTTCCCCTTCCATCTTCTCCTCCCCTTTCCCCTTTCCCCTTTCCCCTTCCCTCTACAGCCTCTCTTTTCCCCTCTCTCACATGCCTTTCTAGAATCCTTTCATCTGGGCCGACTTCGACTGACCCATAACCCTTCCCTACCCGAAATGCTTCATGTTTGAATAGCTTGGTGAAGCTACCCCTTAGCGTCTGGCATCCAAGCTCGGAATGACAGACAAACATAAAAACAAACAGGCATAAAGATTGTGATTTCTTTCTCATAAGATTGTGATTTCCGTCATCAGCTTCTGCCACGGTGGTTGAGTTAATATATAAATTAAAGTGTTCAAACAATTTCCAGGGAGAATTTTCTAACATGTTATCTGTTATAATTTTCTCGTCTGTTATTTTTCGCTATATTCATGTAATGTTCATACAGGTACCGGATAATACTTGTAATAGAACACATGGGAAATAGTTTAATAGGTCTTCAAGCTCTTTCGCGATTAGTAATTTTTTGTTCGTGAGGGTATTTTTGCAAGTGTTTATGTGCAGATGTTTGCATGTGACATCGCCATGAAAGCTGCTAAGCCATCTGACCTCTTAATAAAGTAATATACAAAGAAAGTCACAAAATGCCTTACAAAGACCATTACTATTATTACCCCAGAGCAAACACCCGTAATCAGGCGTCTGCTTGGATGTTGGCTTAAACACGATAAACATTATTTTAGTTTTCAAAGGTAATTGCCTGACGAGATATAATTGTGTGGACGCTAATAATGGGCGAGAGTGTTTGAAGCTTCTTCTGGTATTAACATCGCGGTCGTAACGTTAATATTGAAGTCCTTTTCGTGTAATTATTGTTTTAATTCTTATGTGTGATGATCTATCCAGTTTGGGTAATTAGAGGATTAATGTTTAGTGCCAGCTTATTAGAAAGCGTTATCGTGCATTTCTTGCGTTTGTCGTTGTATAATGATAAAAGCAATTTTTCCAGGAAATATTCGCAGTTAAGTGTTATATGACAGAGGTACCAGGGTGTGGCCAGGTTTGTGTCTGTCACTTCCCCTCTCCAACCCTCCCCACTCTTCCCACTTTGCTCCCCTTTCCCTTCCTTCCTCTCTTAACCTTCTTCGTCCCCTCCTCTTCACTCCATCTCCTCATGCTCTTCTTCTCTTCCTCCACCCCATTCTTCCACCCTTTACCCTCTCTCTCTTCCCATCAATCTATTCCCTCTTCTCTTCTCCCTCGTTTCATCATTTCTCCCGCTTCCCAAATTTGACTCTTCTTCTCCTTCCAGTCTTCTTTCCCTCCTCCATTTTATCCCCTCTCTGTCCCCTTCTTCATCTCCTTGTGAGCCGTTCCCCTCATCATCCCCTTGTGTTATCTCCCTGCCCTCTTCCTTCGTGTTCCCCTGCTCCCAATCTCTGCATGTGTTCCATCGTTAGTACATATTTTCTCTACAGCATATACTATTTACATGACCATAACTATCTTCACTACTCAGACCCTTCATCACTGTAATCCGTATTCTGTTCATCGTTGTCGAGTATATAATGATTTTTTTTATTAATAGATGAGGTACATCTGCATTAGTGCAGCTGCCCTAGACTATATGAAGTGGAGTACAGTGTGTCAAATATGCTAACTACGTGATGCTAAAAAATCCCCATCACACAGGATGGTTAGTCATACAGAGGCATGTGATAAGCAGTCTGCACTGGCAGACTCCGGATGCATTTTGAGGATATCATCAACACAAAAGTGAATAAGGCAGCAGTGGTAATACAAGTCCCCATCTCGCAGGATGGTTAGTCATACAGGGCCATATGTTTAGTAGCCTACACTGGCGAATTTTGGGTACACTATGAGGATATCTTCAAGAATACGAGAGTGAATAAAGTAATTGCAAAGCTCCAGGTACCTCATGCCAACTAGTCTGAAAGGTCTAATAACTGGGCATTCGGTGATGTAGTGTGGGAGATCGTGCTGCAGTTCCTGCTCACAGAGTTTGCAACTGGAGTGCTCAGGATTGGGAGATCCGTCACCTGCAGCCACCTGCCACAAGTAACGGTAACCCAACCTGATCCTTGCAACCACTATGTCGCACAGTCTAGTGGACGTTTTGTGCTGCCCATAGATATAAGTTTCAGATCTGAACAAATTATAGCTTTTTATACTAGTACTTTTAGGTCGTTTGGAGTCAGTAATTTCTTTCCTATCAGACCTGAGTGTTTGGACCAATACAGTTTTGACAGCAGAGATGGGGATACCTATATCTAATTCAACTTCATCCTTGTTACACGCTAATTTGGCTGCAATATCTGTCTCATTATGATGGGTTATATTTATATGTGAAGGTATCCATACAAAGGAGATTCGAGTCCCTTTACTCTGTGCAGCAAATAGGTCATTTATAATTGGGAGTATGAGGTTCTTGCTGTCGATCTTCCAAGAGAAGTTTTCGATTGCTTGAAGAGCAGACTTTGAATCACAAAATATTATTCCTCCTCCAATGTTTTTTTAATGTGCTGGTAGCTAGTTGTAATGCTGCTAGTTCTGCTTGTGTGGAGGTCAGCCAGTTGTTTAACCTGACACTGACAGTCTGTGTGCAAATATTATTTCTATAAAACCTACATGCTTCTCCAGTCCGTCCAGTAGAAGATTGGACTGAGCCGTCGGTGTAGACACAGTGCTCGTGAGATCTATATATAATGAATAATAATAATATATATATAATAATATATACTATATAATATATAGTATATAATGAAAATATATGTCAGCATTAAAACTCTTCGGAAATCATATAACGGGTTTCATTTCATACTTCATGAAATTTGCAAGCGGACATTGCTGAAGCCGAATTTTCTTAAAATATGGCGCTGGGGCCGACCCCAACCAGACTCTGTTCATTCCTCATTCCAGACCAGTCCAGTCTTTAAATTTGGACAGATAGACACAGATAGACATTCTTTCTTTCAGAATAGATGTGGTACCTGGCGATGCCCGGAGCTCTGTCTCTCTAACTTCTCCCTCCCTCCCTCCCTCCTTCCCATTCTCGTTCCCCATCATTCTCCCTCCCTTCAATTCTCCCCTCCCTCCCATTCTTCCTCTCTCCAATTCTCTTTCTCTCCTCTCCATTATCCTTCCCTTCCTCTATCTCTCCCGCCCCCTTCTCGTTCTCTACAATTCTCTCTCTCCCTGCAATTCTCCCTTCTTTCCCATTCTCCCTCTCTCCTTTCCATTCTCCCTCTCTCCTTTCCATTCTCCCTCTCTCCTTTCCATTCTCCCTCCCTCCCTCTCTTCCTACAATTTTCGTTGCCATTCTTCCTCTCCCTTCATCCCATTCTCGTTCCTATTCTATCTCATTCCCATTCTCCTTCTTTCTCACCCATTTCCTCTCTTCCTTTATCGCTCCTGTTATCTGTCCCAGCCAGCAAAAACATGTTCGAGTATCGTTTAATCAACATTATCATCGTTGAATCTTTACTGAATCCACGTTGAATCTTCGCTGAATCTTCGCAGAATCTTCGCTGAATCAACGTTGAATCTTCGCTGAATCAACGTAATCGAGGTTGAATCAACGTCAATAACAGCTGGAGAAGTCTAATGTTAACACTCTAGGGACAATCAAACCCATATTTCACACCTCTCATGAGCCGATTTTCCCCAATAGTTGTCAGTCATACTTAGAAAGAGAGGCTTGGAGGTCGATCTCTACCCCCCCCCCCCTGCAACTCACCGTCAGATCACAGTTCACCGTTGAATGTTGCATAAGGCTGACGGCGCATTTCTGGCCGTCACATAGATACACTTTCATTTAGATATCTATATTAAATAATGTACAGATTACCAATTACATATTCATACTAGATGTGTAGTAAGTGCTGTTAC
>WNGS01165523.1:31877665-31887764 GCA_020271785.1 Procambarus virginalis | reverse complement strand
ATACACATTAAAAATTTAATATATAAAGTAATTTATAAATTATTCACAAATTAAGAACAAATACAATTCGTATCCGATTTGATTCAGAAAAATATAAAAAAGATTGTTACCCTCAAACCAATCCCCGGGGGAGAACATAATTACATTATAATTACATATTACAATTACATTATAGGTTAACCAAATCCATAGTTTAAAAAGAATGTGTGACAAGAAATAAAGCAACCGGATGACATAGCTTAAGACGATCGGAAGTTTTGAAAGAGATGGTGGTGGGGAAACTGTCATCTCGTTCTTAGACGCTGCTAGACAGCATCACCCTCCGCTTACGTGTTGATGCGCTCTTGTGAGCATCTGCATGAGTACCTGCAGTACATTTCTCCCCTCTCAAATAATTCCATTTTGGCAGGGAAGGTAGGAAAGTGAGGAGCTCAGGGGGTGATGAGCATGAGAGGAATCACCTCCTACTCGGAGATAATTAACAACTACTGAACAGGAAGAGGAGGTTAACAAGGAAGATATTCGGGAGTGTTCAAATATGGAAGATGAGGGAGAGGTGGTGAGATAATGAAATGAGGAATGATGTAGGGGAAAATGAAAGGAAATGAGGGTGTTCCTTACAAAGGAGAGAGAGAGAGAGAGAGGAGAGGTCATTACACAGCACGCTCACGCGAGCGTTCTCAACGTCTAGAAACTGTTACACTAATGTGTCCTAACCTAACCAACCACAGGAACCACGAACAGGAAACTGGAAATTATGTCACTTTTGCGAGACGCAACCATGTCTTGTGTATCTGTTTTTGGCCTTAGGGTAAAGTGTTCGTCAAAATGCGACGTGCTATAAAGAAAACAGGTTACATTACTGAGAGAGAGAGAGAGAGAGAGAGAGAGAGAGAGAGAGAGAGAGAGAGAGAGAGAGAGAGAGAGCAAAAGGTAAGAAAAATGTCAAGAGGGAAGGAGTGGTAAAGATGGAGGTGCTTGTGAGAACAAAGGAGCTGACAAAGATGGAAGGAGAGTAAAGATAGAATTTGTGGTGAACGACGAGGGGGGGTTTGAAGATGGCTGGCTAATACCAGGCAGGTAATTTGATCCAAATGCGCAGTATGGAAAAAAGAGTAAAAAATAAACAAACATAAATACAAAACAAAAATCGCTTCTGTTTTTAGTGAAATTAGAACTGTTTCTTAAATCCAAGAGATAAACAGAGACACGTTCCGCTTTTAAATCAGGCGGAAACTTAAAAAAATGGAGTGCATACCTAACCCTGCTTCGTATTTTGTAAATGATGTTCGTTTCTCATATTATGCACCTTTCTTTGAAACACATATTTCTTTTCTGAATGCGACGCCATAGAACGTCATCTTTTCTTTGTACTGTTAAGTATCTTTTCCCTGGTACGTATTTCATCTACAGAATAGTAAACTAGAGTCTGCTAATTTTAAGTGCGCCACTGGAACGCAAATATGTGGCAAGAGTAAGCATTTTACTTCCCCGAAAGTCATGGAATCCTGGGTACAGGCATCGCTGGGAACCGTATAGCTTTATCATTAGTACATCATTAAAAAATAAACGCATTTTTAGCCATTTATCATATATAACTCAAGGTTGCTTTAAAATGATTCAAATTTCTTATTTGAATTATGAATAAATAATATGAATATGGATTTTATATCATCACAATGCAGCCTCGTAAATAGAAACTTTAAAAAAATTAATGAAATGCGGCTGTCCCCCCCCCCCCTGGCCTTCAAAGATATCGGCAAGGAAAAGGAATGAGTATATGTTTGGTGAGTCCCAAGCTAGGGAAATTTAAAAAGATAACTGAGTGTAACATTTAGATGGAAAACATTTTATAGAAAGTGCAGGTGAAGTAAGGAACTGGGTTTGAGTCTTGAAGCATGCTAAAGAATATTAAGAGAAAAGTACATATGAACGTAGAAATCTCACGAATTTACACAAAACACAGATAATGCATTAACTTCACGAGTCCATTCAGCATTGACAATATATTAACCTTACGTGTGCACTCAATACTGATAATATATTAACCTCACGAGTCCACTCAACATTGAGAATGAATTATCTTCACTAATCCGGATTCCTACTGGTAATTCAGCAAATTAATGCTTGGTGTGATTTCCTCAAAATAATTAAAAGAATATTCCTAGATGCCACATGTTAGGTGTATAACAATTAAAATTTACATAGACAATTTTCATGTCAACGAAAGAAACTGTTCATGAGACTGGTGTGACCAATAACTGGATGGGTGAAAACGAAAACGGCCTCGCCCTATATCAGAGGGGCCGCGATAACTTTAATAGGCTCCCCGTCCCATTAAGCGATAAACCAATACACATCGCGACTAAGATGGACTGTATCCATTACGAGAAAATTGATGAACATTCCTAATCTCCTGCCAGTCAAAGCCACGAACATAAGAAGTATTCCAGGTGACAGCTAGTGTTTAATGGGGTGAGAGAGAAGAGTCAGTCAGACGGACAGATCTTAAAGCTGAATCGAGAAAAGGCTGACACAGACACAGCTGACAGTGAGAGAAAAAGAGAGACAATCTCGTCCTTTTGTGCCTTGAGTCCGCCTATCTTAAATTTATGCCGAGCGAACCAAAGCAAGGATTTTCATATTTATATATTTTGGTTAAACCGGCTAATGAGATTTTATAAAGACAAATCTGAATATTTTAGCAGGATCGCCCTTAACCGTACACGGTACCGTGATTACCACACCATTGATCGTCTATCAAAGAGCGACATCGTAATGTAGTTGCCGAAGAGTGATATCCTTAACAAACCATTTAAGGTTTAACTAGTATTTGAGAAATTCGGTTGGAATAACAAATCCAAATAAAATAATCTAATTAACTTAATGGATGCTGACAGCACACATAATTGGCACACTGTATTATGACAATTATAGGCTGAACATATTTCTTTGTGATAATTAGCACTATTGCAAAGCTTATAGCATATTCATGCATTGCATGATATTATCAGCTCGCAACCAGTTAGATTAAACAGTAAGTGAATTTGGCACACAAACGCGTTAATACAGTGTTTATATATAATATTTAAATATATATATATAATATATATATATATATATATATATATATATATATATATATATTTATGATCGATGTTCCCTTCGGGAATCTTAATTTTAAGATAAATAGGAAAACCAGGGATATACTGAACATCTTGTTTCAGATTCTTTACTTTAAAATGAATAACGTTTCGAACACTTCTTGTATTCATCATCAGATCTAAAAGAAAAAATAGAAGTCACAATCAAATAACTGGTAAACAAAGAACTCATACTGAATATAACTGCCTATCAAAGAAAGGAAAATTATTAAAAAACAAACACTTAAGCTTACTTAAAGTGATCAATACAAATAAAACTTATTAACTGCCACATAGATAAATGCTAATTCAAAAACATTAAATTACAACAAGAATTTTATAACTACAACAAACCATACTATTAAACTTACGTGAAGTGATCAACTGGAGTGAGGCTTGATAGCTCCCACATAGATACTAAACACTATAACAAATATTCATATCCTGACTACAAATCTACAAAAAATGTATATAAAATACAAACAGAATAAGCGACAATTATAAAATACTAAATCAAAATCTTATAAAAACTCAAATAATAAATAAAATTAAATAACAAAATATATATATGTATCCTAAATAAAAAGATTATAATAATGTACAATGTCAAGACCTGAAATAAGTAAGAAAAGGCAAAAACATGGTAAACTAAAATAAAATTAAACTACCAGAATGAACTATAAAGCAAATTACAGGGCCTACTGTTCACTACACAGTGTACTACACAGACTTTAGATTTATTTTTGTCAACACAAATACCATAGGCTCTTATTCTTAATTATTTACTTATTCTTATTCTTATTCTTATTTAAAGATAAAGTGCCTACCCCCCTGTGCTCTAATATCGTATATATGTATAATTGTTCCAGCTGTAATGCTGGATATATCGGGAGTTCCATTCGGAACTTTATGATTAGGATTCTTGAGCACCGGGGAGTTTCTTTTAGGACTGGATTACCATTGTCTAAACAAGTATTTTCGGAGATTAGAAACCATTGTTATGAGTTTAATCATTCTCTGCTGGAATCTGATTTTAAAATTTTGGACACTTGTATAAATGGCCAGTCAGATTTGAGAGTAATGGAATCCTTATATATAAAGGAGCTGCGGCCTCTGTTAAATAGCAACCTTTCGGCTGTTCAATTGTACACTGTGTAGTGAACAGTAGGCCCTGTAATTTGCTTTATAGTTCATTCTGGTAGTTTAATTTTATTATAATTTTGTTTTAGTCTACCATGTTTTTGCCTTTTCTTACTTATTTCAAGTCTTGACATTGTACATTATTATAATCTTTTTATTTAGGATACATAATATATATTTGTTATTTAATTTTATTTAATATTTGAGTTTTTATAAGATTTTGATTTAGTATTTTATAATTGTCGCTTATTCTGTTTGTATTTTATATACATTTTTTGTAGATTTGTAGTCAGGATATGAATATTTGTTATAGTGTTTAGTATCTATGTGGGAGCTATCAAGTCTCACTCCAGTTGATCACTTCACGTAAGTTTAATAGTATGATTTGTTGTAGTTATAAAATTCTTGTTGTAATTAATGTTTTTGAATTAGCTTTTATCTATGTGACAGTTAATAAGTTTTATTTGTATTGATCACTTTAAGTAAACTCGGGTGTTTTGTTTTTAATAATTTTCCTTCTTTGATAGGCAGTTATATTCAGTATGAGTTCTTTTTTTACCAGTTATTTGATTGTGACTTCTATTTTTTCTTTTAGATCTGATGATGAATACAAGAAGTATTCGAAACGTTATTCCTCCGCACTTGCCCTAAATAAAGAAATCTTCACATTCATATCATTCAAACCCTCAAAAAATCACATCCACAACCGCTCAAAACAGTAATGACATCCACACTCATCGAAATGCCAATTTCACGGACGTCAATCACGCCATTTATTTATTTCAAACTGTCTCCTCACGCACTTATCAGAGCCAAACTAACCCTCACGCTAATCACAATCACACTAACCATACCCACGTTATCCAGCCACAACTGACTTTATCCTCCAAAGCACAAAAACGCTATAGTGTCCCAAACCAGTGATCCTTAACACATATGCTAAGCCAGTGATCACAGAGAACAACATCTCAAGCACCACGCAACACACCTCCTCTCTGCTTAATCAAATTAACATTCCAAACTCAACCAAAGCGATTTTAGTCGCCAATCGACGTATTTCCCATTACCTCGCATGGCCTTCTTACTGCGATTACAATAACACGCCGCACTTTACCTTAAGGCCGATCAATTGCTCAGTTCTTTTCAGACCTTCATCCACGGCCGATACTAATGCCTTATGCACCAGAAAAGCATGTAGGAACTCCCACGCTCTGTTGATCTGCAATGGTATTTTTGATTTTTTTAATATATTTGTTTGTTTTATTTTGTAATTTTTGGGTATGAACGCTTTCTTGCTGTTATCTACATCCCACTCTTTTATTTTTTTTTTGCGAGTCTTCGTAAAAATACTTCTAAATATATTGGAGTCGTTAACCCATTAATTACTCTCTCTTTACTCTCGCGATCTGGTCTGTTTGTCTGCTATGTGTCGTCTGTCTGTCTGTCTAGTCTGTGTCTCTTCTTTCTCACTATTCCTCTCTCCTCTCTCTCTCTCTCTTCTCTCTCTCTCTCTCTCTCTCTCTTCTCTCTCTCTCTCTTCTTTATTAATATAACACAAAATTAATATCACAATTTTCCATTAATGACTGATCAAATTACGATTTAACTTGAAAGGTACGTTCCATTTCTGAGCACGTGAAAACTTTATGTTAAATTCTGACCTCTCGGCCTTTCTTCGTAGCTGGTGAAAGGACACCTTCACAACAGTGAGAGAAAGGATTGAATGAAAAATAGAGAGAACGAGATAGAGAGGAGGGTGGGAGGAGGATAGTAAAGCGACATTCTGTCTTGAAACAGGACCTGTCTTAAATAACAAAAAAGCACCATCCTTGTCCCGGACCTAACCATGATTTATATCACTTGAGAGTCGGTTCCAAGAGCCGTCCAAATGAACCACACAATGTATTTCCATCCTCGTCACCTTACTCCAGTTGCCCGATCTCTACGGTTCTTCATGTATGTAAGCTATCAGCTCCTCCCCCCCCCCCCCCCCGGCTGCCTGCTAGAGGGCATAATTATCGACGTTTATGATGCCAAGACGTGTATGTGCTGTTAATAATGGAGAGTGTACTACTCGTCCTGATGGATCAGGCTATAGGTGGCATGAAGGATATCACGCTTGATAACCTCTTTATCTATATAAAAAGTGGGAAACTGAATGATGTAAGTGACGCAAGTAATTCAGGTAGATAAACCATAGCAATTCAACTGATACACGAAATTCATACACTTCTAGACTAGATAGTTAATAGTTCAAAGATCCAGCACACATATGGCAGGTGTATATAATAATAGACACATATGGCAGGTGTATATAATAACAAGACTCTAAACTATGAATTGAATGTCTTGACCGACAGGTAACATATCAAGTCTTCAAGTTTCTCCGGAGCGACGGTCCAAGTTGGAAGGCCACTTTCGAGCAAGTCTATGGAATGTCTGTGAATTAGTTGTGAGTTGGATGAGAAGGAATGCTGTTGAGCGCTGCAACAGGGGCTGTTCGGATCTGCTCGCAGCGGTGCTGTGCGGAACTTGTTCGGTGGGCTTGTCGGATCGGCGAGAGCGAAGACGCGATTTTCAGGACAGCAAGCAACGGGGCTGACGTAAAAAAATCCCTCAAATTCGTTAATAAACTCGAGTAAATCTTACTAAAACGAAGTCAAAAGTGACCTCAATCCCAAACTGGACCACATGTGTTACTACAGTGGACGATGGTACTTATTTTAGTTAGGTCAACAACATCAAATATTGTTAAAATTTAAGTGATATGATTCTGTTGTGCATGTAAGTCTGAGGTGCTAATGACTAGGCGGATTGAAATGGTTATTTCCTCCTCAATGATGCAAGAAAACGCATTATTAAAAGTCTTATTCATGGAAAAAAAAATGATTTTCCTTTCGCCAAGGAATGGTTCGAAATCGACTTTTTTTGTTTCTTTAAGTGTAAGTAAACTTCGTTCTGTTTCATGAGGATGTCTTTTCTCCGTCTTGGAAAGCACTCAAAGACGACCTTATTCATATATGAATGCACAAAACTTCTCTTTGTAAACATTGAAACACAAGACCTCTTTTCGGCGACCTGGAAGACGTCCAATACCTTGTCATTAAAATCCGAAGGTCCTAAATATGCAATGAAACCCAAACCGTTCGCCATCCTCAGATATATGGGTCACGTGTGAAGTAGTCTGTTAAAGGGGATGTTATACTTTCCCTAAATCATGACCGTACTCATGCAATGATACTTGAAAATATTCGGACTTATCCATGTTGAGTAAAGTTGTTGTGTAATTTTAAGCCTACCTATCTACGGTCACCAGGGATACAAAAACTCTCAATTTTCTTGATCATGGAGATATCAGTGTCCATTTTCCGGCTAACGAAAGTTAGTTAACGTTGAGTCTGATGATGGAGGTATAAGACGACCCTATTGAGATCCCCTCCCCCCCACCTAACTCAGGCGCTTCAAAGTTCCCTCTCGCGTCTATAGGGTATCATTAAAAACTTCTTTTCGCCTGGTTATGGGGAATTAAAAGCCTCCTTAATCAACTCGGCACATGATATATACTGCGAAACTTTCGACGCAATAAAACTGTGGCGTTGACCTTACACCTTAGAAAGTACGCTAAACCGCAACTGTTAATAAGCAGAGAGAGGGTGTTATGTGTGGAAAGAAAATTCTGTCGGTATCTTTGATTCAAAAATAGTATTATTTTATCGAGATACTCCGCCCCTAGCTTCCTGCTTTATTGATCTTGATTTTGTAAAGTTTGGGACTTTCTGCAGTATAACTAATTTTACTCATGCTTTTGGTTTTAATTTTGTAATTTCTATACCGTTTGTGGCTGACGTGCGTTAGAAAAAACATATTGCATCTAGTAAAACTATTGACAATTACTTCATAGTTGGTAAATAGCGTTCAGCTCACACGCGAGGTCCAGATGAGTCTCTAGAGCCCATGTGAATAGGGGAAATGTGGAATTAGTAATTTTGTTAGCAACAATAAACAGTTGCAGGAATAGTGCGTCCCCGAGGGCACACTCGGCCGACCACGCATGCAATTGGCAAATCAAGGAATTGATGAGTAGTTCCAAACTTCCTATCAACAAATATCTTAGTTGCTGGTGATAGTTGTAGCGTACCCTAACGTGAAAAGAGTGGCACCCTCTAGTAACGCGGAAAATGTATCGGCTCACGCTCTTATTTGTCCTATAGACCCTGACGACAATACGTCTTTATAAGCAGGTGCCTAATACCGTTAAGTTGATTTGCTCTGTGTTTTAGTGAAGTTAAAAGTTAAAAATGGCTGAAACAGTGCGAGGCTTTTTATTTTAGAGAGGAATAGTGATAGCAAACGTTAACGAGAAGTGCGTCGAGTTGACAGCGATGATCGGCAAGCGATTAAATGTATCCAGCACAAGAGGGGATGGTGAGGCTGATCATCCTATGTAAAGTGTGTGTTTTATTTATAAACATAGGGTTTTGCGTTTGGATCATCAACCACTAGGCCATTGTTTATGAGGGACGTTGGATGGAAGTTCTTAACTCGTTTTCTCACTCTAATAAACATCACTGTTTTTGGTTCTGAGTTGGCAATGTTATCAGCACTTTAGTAGTAAGTGCGGAGGCAGCATTTACAGAGTGCGATTCGAAAACCAGGAGTGTGGTGTATTGGCATGTCAGAGAAAAATTTGAAAATAGAAAAGTTGTGAGTCGTGTTTAAATTGATAGCGCAGCTAAACCAAAGGGAGATTGTCAGCTGGAGTTAACAAGCGCAATTCAGTTATCAGCCCAGTCCGTCTCTAAAAACGGGAATAGAAGTGGGATTACACTTTACAAACATTTAGGATTAATAAAAGCGATGGCTTTACAATCGACTCCGAAGTAATGGCGTTCAAACAGTTCTCGAACATAGCTTCGCTGACGATCTCCATTCGATCAGAGAACTCTGTTAGATGCGTGTTCACCACGCGTGAATACAAATACTCTTAGAGTTCCGCAAAAGACCCAAAAGAACCTAGAAAAGTCGACCTCAACTAGTTAAATGTGCACAGATGCGTCTTATGTCTATAATATAAATATATTTTCATATAAATCCTATTGTTTGAATGAATCACCATGTTAAATTTGGGAACTGGGTTTTTGAGACACTGCTGTATGAGACTATTAATGAAACATAGGTCGCTCGAGGCACAGTTGGACGTTCTTGAGGACGGGCGAGATTGACAGATGATTTCGATCGAACTTTTCTTAAACAGTGTTTTTCTCTGTTGCTGCTTTACTATCAACACCTCGTTAATTGCTTCACTTACCGCAAATACAAATTCTAATGCACAACACGATACCACAATGCACCTGACCTAAACATAATCCTAGACGACCTATAAAGGAATAAGTAATATATTATTCCTCCTCCCCCCAGCGCCGCGGCCTCCCCCGGGTTATCACCCGTGAGTGCTATCCCCGGGGTCTTCTTGGTGTCTTCTTTCGGGGCAGCGGGTCTGTGTGGGTGTGCTTGGGGTCCCTTCATTGCTCGGTGCTCTGAGAAGAAGGGAAGAGTTTTGTTATTGGGACAGCCCATGAAGGGAGATCCTCTTACTGTTAGAGATGTTATGTATTATATTTATCTGTGTCGTGTCGGTGTGATTGTACAGAAGGTAAGGCTTGAGGGAGGAGGTGGACTGTGCGGACCTGCCGGGGCGGAAGTAGAAAACGGAGCTAACGGGATTCCGGAGTAAGTTTCACTTAGAAACTTCGGTTTCAACCCTTTTTTACCCTGTCGTTGTGCTAGCTCGAGTGTAACTTGTGGGAAAGCAGGTG
>WNGS01165523.1:31808762-31824514 GCA_020271785.1 Procambarus virginalis | reverse complement strand
AAGGAGCAAAACTCAACCCCCGCAAACACAACTAGGTGAATACAACTAGGTGAATACACACACACACACACACACACACACACACACACACACACACACACCACACACACACACACACACACACACACACACCCACGTGACCTGCACTCAGAGTACTGCTTTGTTTGTTTTTACTAGGCTTAGGGGCTATCAACTCCTGGAGAATTACTAAGCCAACCACAATAACTTACTAACCAGCGAGACAGAGACACATGTCCTGAAGATATTCCAGGATAAAAGGTAAACTGTGAGTATAATATATATATATATATATATATAGATATATATATATATATATATATATATATATATATATATCTATATATATAATATATATATATATATATACATATATAGAATCTCACATCCCCGGAAAACAGAAGAGTAAGGGGAGACATGATAACCACATACAAAATTATCAGGGGAATTGACAGGGTGGGCAAAGACAAACTCTTTAGCACGGGTGGGAACATGAACAAGGGGACACAGGTGGGAACTTAGTACCCAGATGAACCAGAGACATTAGAAAGATTTTTTTCAGTGTCAGAGTAGTTAATAAACGGAATGCATAAGTAGTGATGTGGTGCAGACTGACTCTTTACACAGTTTTAAATGTAAATATGATAAAGCCCAACAGGCTCAGGAATCTGCACACCAGTTGATTGACAGTGGAGAGGCGGGACCAAAGACCCAGAGCTCAACCCCGCAAATACAACTAGCTGAGTACAACTAGGTGAGTACACACACATTACCATAACTCTACACACTAATATATTACCTATTCATTCCATGGAACAAAACCTATTTGATTTATTTACAAAGGGTTTATGCTACTGACACACACCATAAAATTAAACATTACATTCACAAATCGAATTTGCCAATCAAAGGATATATTTTATCTATAGTAGATACATTTTAATCTATATTAGATACATTTTAATCTAAAATAGATATATTCATATCTAAAGTAGATGCATTTTAATCTAAATTTGAGGCATAATTATTCGAAGTAGATTCATTTAATCTTTATTAGATACATTTTACCCTCAAATAGATATATTTTAATCTAAAGTAAATTCGTTTTAATCTTAAATATATACTCTTTAATCTAAATAATATATTTTGTGTATTTGAAGTAGATACAGATAATGACCAAATGAATCAAGAATAGATAATATATATATATATATATATATATATATATATATATATATATATATTATATATATATATATATATATATATATATATATATATATATATATATATACAACCGAGAGGAAGTTGACTGAAAGATCTTGTTGTGTGAGGTGGCACACTCTCCTCCGTCTGAAACTAATGACCCGTGATGATGGAAGGAGAGTGTGTGTTCAAGTCGCACCAAGAGATTGATGATTGATGATGATGATGATGAGATTGATTCTATCTTGTAGGGCGCACTGTTGCTGGTAGGCATGTTGTAACCTTTTATGCCCCCTATTAGTAATAGATTATTTCACTCTCATTCAAAAAGTATGAAAGATAATAAATTCAGCATTTTAGTCTATTAGTAAATCGGAAGCTGCTAGATATATTTTTACGTGTTGTATATTTATATTCCGGTATTCAAATTTATATTTATATAAGATATGTGATGATTTCTGATCATCGGCTTCCGTTGCCTTCTTCTGTCTGCTTGGTACCATTTCTTCTTTGACATTCATCTCTTCTCTAACACTTTGAACAGATAAGAAATTAAAAGGATTAGATAGAAGATGGATAAGAGGTTTGGTTATGCTGAGTTCAAAAATAGGAGAATAATAGCCAATCTCTAACCCGTAAGACTTGCTCTCTCTTCCCATGTACTGAATTATAGTCTTAGGAGGAAGTTAGTAATTCCAGAGACAGTTGATAAATTGTACCTTGCAGACGATGAGCCACAATTACGTGGTTGAGGATATGATGACCAAACTACATGTAAGAAAATGGAGAAACGACGACGTTTCTATCCGCCCTGGACCATTATCAAGTAGTGATGATGACGACTTCATAATGGTCCAGCGCGGACCGAAACGTTGTCTTTTCTCCATTTTCTGATGTTTAGTTTGGTCATCAAATTGTATGTTGTAAAATGCTTTGGGGAGAGACTCATACATAAAGTCTACGGGGAATGTATCATTACAATGTAGTAGTAGTAGTAGTAGTAGTAGTAGTAGTAGTAGTAGTAGTAGTAGTAGTAGTAGCTGTAGTAGCTGTAGTAGCCACAGGCAGAGGTGTGTGTGTGTGGTGTTGTTTGGCATAAAGTTGCGATAGTGCTTATCTTTCATTATTGTAATGAGAGTTTTGGCTGGTGGTCAAACTTCGGGTAAAGTGATCAAATGTTTCTCTAGAGATCAAAGCAGAGAGTGGGAATTTGGATGGTCAGAGTGGTAGCTTCTGTCGGGAGCTGGAAACTGTCGTCTGAGATAGATTGTAAGGATCCTCCAGAATGATTATGAACCAATTTCCAGATATTTATTTATGTGTATTTTAAGGACCGTATTCTGAAATCCATGATGTGATGGAGGAACTTCAAGGTTTATGTGTATTTACTCCAAGGCGCATGCTGCTTTCATTGAGTGTACATACGTCTTTAAACATGTATATGTGTACTCCAAAGAGTATACACTGAACTGAGTGACGTTAGCATGTGGATTCCAATAGAGTGGAACCCTGGTTCCTAGAAGTACACTCTTCTTGGAATCAAGGGAGTTGTCTACACAGTGTAGAGAACATACATAGTGAGAAAGGAAAGGAGAAAGCGCCAAGCCATTACCACTATATAGTACTGGGAAAGGGTAAGGATAAGGATTGGAATGGAACGGGGGAAGGAATGGTGCCCAACCACTTGGACGGTCGGGGATTGAACGCCGACCTGCATGAAGCGAGACCGTCTCTTTACCGTCCAGCCCAAGTAGTTGGGCACACTGTAGAGAAAGGAATCAGTAGACACAACACATCAGGTAGACACAACACACAAGGTGGACACAACACACCAGGTGGACACACACACAGGTGGAACAAAACCAGGTGGACACAACACACAAGGTGGACGCAACACACAAGGTGGACACAAACACCAGGTGGAACAACCCCCAGGTGGGACACAACACACAAGGGGACACAACACACAAGGGGACACAACACCCAGGTAGACACAACATACCAGGTGGACACAACACACCAGGTGGCACAACACACCAGGTGGAACATCTCAACAGGAACAGGAGAACGTGGACAAAATCCAATACTGTGTGTGTCTGGCAAGCGGCTGAGGTCAACACAAATGCTGGGGGACATACCTGGACCGGGGACAGATGGACGGCGTCTATTTACGAGACGGGTCGCGTGGCTGGCAGGAGTTTGGCCCTCTCAATCCTTCCTACACCCGCTGCTTCCTCCTCACATTCCTTTCTCCACCCATGCAACTCTTCACTTATCCTTCCATCCACCCAATCCCATCTTCTACAAATCCTTCCTCCTGTCATTCATTCTTCAATTTATTCCTTTCTTCCTTCATTCATTCTTCTTGCTTTTAGTATTTGAGGAATAAATAATTATATATATATATATANTAATACGCCACGGAAATTAGTTGAAAATTAGAGTCTCCTTTTGTGGCGAAACAGTTACACGGGAGGAGATTATTGGTCTCTTTTTCTCCATGAACGAAACTCTGTTTGAAATAACAGTAAAATAATATATTCAGTGTGTAATGTGTTTGTTTAATTGATTGCTGTTATATAGTCAAATAATTAGTCAATTGTTATCACCACTGTCATCTTGGCTATCATCGTATCTGCAATTATAAATTATTATTATTATCAAATAAGAGTTTCATTAAGTTAAATATCTTTTCCTGTGTCATCGTTTTAATAAATTCCGTTTCCTGGAAAATAATTTACATTTCTCTACCAAAAAAGTCATTAATTTTACATGGTCAGTTATGCCAAAATACCCAAAGTAGAAGAGAATAATAATACGTGAAATTCATCATTAAACAGCCATATAACAGTGAAACAGAGAAATGCTTTCAAGCAATAACACATGTTAATATTATTTGTCTCTCTGAGCACACTATGCTTTTTGTCAGCCATAGATAATAGCAAAAATAAATCTGAGTTTCAGTTTCAGCCAAATAAATTGAGTTTCCCACTGTCGGGGACAGTTTCCAACTCCTGGTTGCCTAATTACTGGTAAGTAAACAGAAGCAGATAGAAACCCCTTATAAACACTGTGGACACTGAACTCGGGATCTTCAGTTATGATCCGACTACCTTGACAGAAGATTAAACGTCAAGTTAAATCTTTACAATGTAAAGACAATGAATGATGATCTGATAAATTTATAAGATTTTGGGTTATATTTAATAACTCATTCCTTCTCTCCGGGAGGGATAGTAAAGTATTAAAGTAATATTCAGTTCATAAAGTAATTTACCACTATAGTAAAGCCCCTCGTGCTGGCTTTACTATAGTGGGCTTGGGGGGGTTTTCAGGCAGGGCAAGGTTTGTGTTTTGCAGAAAATACACAATACATTTCTGGTGGTTCCTGGAAGTATATGAGATGAAGGTGAGAAATTTTCAAGAGGAATCGAGGAGGAGAAAAAGGGGGAATAAGTATTATAACTAAAGAAAGAAAAGTTATGCAACTTGGAAGAGAGATAATGGCATGGGCTCGGTGGGATGGGCGCAGTGGGATGTTCACTATCAATTTTATATCCAGCTTTCAGGATAATTCCAGTGGAAACTATTAGAATCTGAACTGGTAGAACAAGTTACACTATCTAATATATATAATGTAACTCTTTCATAATTATTTCAAACTTACGCGGGAAACAATCCATCAATCCCACATCTATTATGTTACCTGGTACGGGTCTATTATGTTACCCGATCCAGGTATGTTATGTCACCCGGTACAGGTCTGTTATGTCACCCGGTACAGGTCTGTTATGTCACCTGGTCCAGGTCAATAATATTCCTCTCTCGTAATACATTTTTGTTATAATCTAACCTAACAATTCAGAAGCGATTATATTCATTGATGCCATATTCACTATCCCGGGAATTTTATTTTTTTCTGAATTCACTCAGATTGAGATTATTAAGCATTTCCTACTTTTAGAAACCAGACGTTAGTAACTATAGTACAAAGTGAGTTTTCACACTTGCAATATATGTGAACAAATCTTAGCCTTGACTCTTATTTCAAAAAGAATTTGACGAAAATTATAAATATGAGCAAGTAACTTCGGTTGCAATTCAAGTTGAATACGGTGTAGATGCAACAGGTTCCTGCATCAGTAATGAAAATGGTTCAGATAAATATTACATTAGGACATAAAAGTCAGCTTAATTTAATTTTCAGTAGAGTGTCGATAAATTTTATTCTATGGGTTGTGTAACATTAAATAGATAATTTATGTATAAATGAATTTTGAGTTCGTATATATGTTACCTGGATATATATATATATATATATATATATATATATATATATATATATATATATATATATATATATATATATATATATATATATATATATATATATATATATATATATATATATATGTCGTACCTAGTAGCCAGAACACACTTCTCAGCCTACTATGCAAGGCCCAATTTGCCTAATAAGCCAAGTTTTCACGAATACATTGTTTTTCGACTACCTAACCTACCTAACCTAACCTAACGTAACTTTTTCAGCTACCTAACCTAACCTAACCTAACCTATAAAGATAGGTTAGGTTAGGTTAGGTAGGGTTGGTTAGGTTCGGTCATATATCTACGTTAATTTTTTCTCCAATAAAAATAAATTGGCCTCATACATAATGAAATGGGTAGCTTTATCATTTCATAAGAAAAAAATTTGAGAAAATATATTAATTCATGAAAACTTGGCTTATTAGGCAAATCGGGCCTTGCATAGTAGGCCGAGAAGTGCATTCTGGCTACTAGGTACGACATATATATATATATATATATATATATATATATATATATATATATATATATATATATATATATATATATATATATATATATAGTATATATATATATATATATTTACAACACAAGTTTAAAGATAAAAACTAAAGCACTGGAAATAGTACAGCAAATTTTAAGCTATATATATATATATTTCTATTTATATTATATATATTTTTCTGCAGTACGCTCTTCCAATTTAGATAGAAATGTCTCATTCCGTGTTTTTGTTCAATATTTTATACATACTTGAATGTATCTGATTCTTTATCAAGATTTTGAAGGCTAGCATTCAAGCCTTCAAAATCAAGCATTCAAGCTTGATTTTTGGAAACACTTGCGTATTTCACTCTGGAAATATTGTATATAAAAGGATTCGGGTTCGGGTTCGGCGCCCTGGTTCGAATCCCGGGCGGGACAGAAATGGTTGGGCACATTTCCTTTCAATTAATGGCACTGTTCACCAAGCAGTACGTAGGTACTCAGAGGTTAGTCAGCTTGTTGTAGGGTTGCATCCTGGGAGGAGTTAGTAATTCGACCATTGGAGGGCGGCGAGCTTCATAAGAGCCTAATTACGAGTATGAAAACACTCGGGCTTCCCCCAACACAATAAATTAATTAATAGCGACAAAATCTGAATCAGCTTTCTATTTATAGATGATAAATACAAATGTTATTATTTAAATATATACGGTGATTACCGCAAATTTGAGTGAAAGGGAAAGAAATACACATTAACTAGTAATAGGTTGTATACAAAATGATAATATTCATATATCAACTGTTTTATTCATGTCATATTCGCTCTTTGGAACCTTGACAAGTCACTGTTGCAATGGAAATATAATTATAATTATTAAATAAATTCTTGTAACTTTGAACAGATTATTTCTGCAAACAGAGGCTAGTATGGCTTATAATCTTCGAGAGGAATCAGACACAAGGACGAGGGGAAATTTGAGAGAAAGAGGGAGTTGGGAGAGAAAGACATGTGAGTGCGAACAGGAGATCCGAGAAAGTGAGAAAGGAGGGATGGAAAGAAGAAGGTGGCTGAGAGGAGGAAGGGAAGGAGAGGGTGGAATTAAATGAGGGAACTAGAAGTTGCTGGACAGAATGGCAAGTTGAAAGGAGGGAAATGGAAGTTAAAGGAGGGACCTGGAAGTTGCAGAAGTTGCAGGAGGAAAGTGGAAGTTCCAGCTAAGAGGAAACTGAAAGTTGCAGCAGTGAACTGGAAATTACAGGAAGAAACTGAAAGTTGTTACAAAGAACTGTAACGTAGAAGAGTGAAAATATAGAATACATGTTCGAGTGGATTAGAGTGTATAAACCGAATTTTTTTTTTTTGGTTTCCTATGAAGCCTCAGGAGATCTTTGCGTGTGGTGAGGTTACAAATAAATTATAATTACTCTTCTCCTGAATTAAACGTTGAAGGTCGAGATAAAGAAAGCGCCAAGAAAATCCTGGAATCGTCGTAAGCATCACACAGACACAGCTGATGGAAGCTGCATGAAGATTAAATATATTGGGCTTGTGGTTTTTTCCTATTTTAATAGCAAGTATCGAGGTTATTTATATATTTGAGAGTGTATTTGATTATTATAAGGAATTAGAACACATCATACATGGATGTTGTGTTGCAGATATGGAACAACACTTCGATATTTCGGAGCCCAACACGACGATCAACTGGTGATCAATGCATAATTATATTACTCTTCGGCCACCGAGGTTCTAAAGTATGTGTTTCTCTGCCACACCACTGGCTCCTGCCTCTATTGCCGGCTCCATCCGCAAGTCTTAGTCTCTATCGCCTGTTCCCGCCCCCATTTTCCTGTCTCGCTGACACATCCCGACATCACCAGCACCACCACGGACGTCATCACCAGCACCACCACGGACGTCATCACCAGCACCACCACGGACACCATCACCAGCACCACCACGGACGCCAGCACCACCACGAACACCATCACCAGTGTGGTAAAAGAGCTCACCAACAACAGGAACGGGTTGGCCTGCCGTGTAAATACTTCCCTCGTAATTAACCCTGGGAGTGTACCACGATAAAACATAATTGGATTGACCTTTTTTATTTTCACTTTCCGAGGTTATCAACGCTAACTCCTCCTCCCCCTTCTTCTCCCAGCACATTCAGTCTTTCACCCGTCTCTCTCTCTCTCTCTCTCTCTCTCTCTCTCTCTCTCTCTCTCTGTAACCGTGTTCGCTCTTGTTCTTCTGACTATAGAAGGGGTCATTGACAAGTCGCATATAAATGGATTAACTAATTTTCTTCCGCTTCAGCCTCCAGTCTCAACCTACCAGGACCTTGAAGCCACAATACCACACAAGGGAAGGTATCCACACATCAAGATGAGTACTCTGCTCCTCATCATTCTGTATAACACTGAGAGTTTACTTTAGTCCTGAACTGTGTGAAATACTGTAGTAACACCTCGTGTGGTTAATAGTCCTGAAACCTAACAACAGATAAATCAATGTCGACTTTAAAGATAGTTTTTGAGTGGTTGAACCATAACATTTGATGACTACAGGGAGGTGGTGAGAGACTTGGGCCTCGGTTCCATGCAGATTTGACATCAGCTCAAGGTGCCATGATCTAAATGGCATATACGACCCTTACGTGACCTCATTTCTGAATTTCGTGACATCATTACTTCTCTGCATGACTTCCTATCCCCCGTCTCGTAGTTCTTCATGTGGTTTATCATGTTACAGGATGCGGTGTGTGACATTTTACAATATACAGTTGGCTTCTTCTACTTGTCTTCAAGACTGCCAAGAATAATTATATACATTATGAACTAATATTCTATATATCTGAATCATTTAATGTTTACAAATAATTCGCATAATAATTGTTGTGGATGTCATGCTTCTCATTTTGCAGGCCACAAACAAAAACAAACAAGGAAATATAGGACGCGTTTATACGTACATTAACGAGTACATGTGTGAAACTTTACACATTTTTATCTATGTTTAATTAAAAGCACAGAGAGCTACAGACCAAAGTCAATCTTTTCCGATTTTTCTTTCAAAATGGTCGACTTAGACAACTGAAAACGGTCGACGTTAATCTAAGAAGGGACACACTCCTGATTGACTGTATGAACAACAAGGTTCCTAGTGTCGGAATAACGTAGTCATTGATGTAATAAAAACATAAAATTCATCTATCTTGAGGTTATCTTGAGATGATTTCTGGGTTTAGTGTCCCCGCGGCCCGGTCCTCGACCAGGTCTCCACCCCCAGGAAGCAGCCCCTGACAGCTGACAAACACCCAGGTACCTATTTTACTGCTAGGTAACAGGGGCATAGGATGAAAGAAACTCTGCTCAACGTTTCTCGCCGGCGCCTGGGATCGAACCCAGGACCACAGGATCACAAGTCCAGCGTGCTGTCCGCTCGGCCGACCGGCTTCCACAATCTAATCTCTGAATTAAGTACACTATTCTCGGTACATATCTCCAATAGCAGAAATTGCACTGGATGAGACAGTACCCCAGTTATCCATCAGGACCAAGGAGAAGAAGTGCCTTTTTATCTGACACAGAGGAAAAAACACATGATCTGTTCTCTAGCACAGAGGATAGGACTCATGTGGATTATCCTCTGACGAAAAGAGAGGCTTCATGTACCTCACTCAATTGCCATCCGGGATATGAGATCAATAAAGCTTTCCTCATAACACACAACCTGTGTTTCAAAATGAAAAAAACAGTCTTAAGAACTGGCTGTTAACTCTGCAGAACTGACATTACACAGACAAGAAGGTACAAATAACATTGAAAATTGACTTTGCCCCTGACAAGTGCTTCGTCATCATCATTGGTTCTTTCTGATGCAATAAGGTTAATATTTTTGTCGTATTCTGCTAACAAATCTAGGTTAATAAAATGTTGTGCTAAGGAGGCCATGGAGGAGGCCTAAGTTGTACTTAGGTTGTACTAAGGATGTACTAAGGAGGAATGTCTCCAAAATCATAACTCTGATTTTGGAGACATTCCTTGCGAGTAAGTTGCTTTGATTTGCTTTCCCAGAGTGTTCATTGACAGCGGCAGGTGAGAGAGAAGGAGAAAGGGGCTGTCAGGATGAATTGCAAGAAGGTTTAGAGACACTCTTATTCGGCATTCTCCATACTTGAAAAATTTACAAGTTATTCAAAATAATTTAAAAGGTGTTGTTCGGCGAGTGTTACAGAGTGTTTTACATTTATTGCGTGTGACGCTGGGCAGTTGCGTGTGACGCTGGACTGTTGCGTGTGATGCTGGACTGTTGCATGTGATGCTGGACTGTTGCGTGTGATGCTGGACTGTTGCATGTGATGCTGGACTGTTGCATGTGATGCTGGACTGTTGCGTGTGATGCTGGACTGTTGCGTGTGATGATGGACAGTTGCGTGTGATGCTGGACTGTTGCGTGTGATGATGGACAGTTGCGTGTGATGCTGGACTGTTGCGTGTGATGATGGACTGTTGCGTGTGATGCTGGACTGTTGCGTGTGATGCTGGACTGTTGCGTGTGATGATGGACTGTTGCGTGTGATGCTGGACTGTTGCGTGTGATGCTGGACTGTTGCGTGTGATGATGGACAGTTGCGTGTGATGCTGGACTGTTGCGTGTGATGATGGACTGTTGCGTGTGATGCTGGACTGTTGCATGTGATGCTGGACTGTTGCGTGTGATGCTGGACTGTTGCGTGTGATGATGGACAGTTGCGTGTGATGCTGGACTGTTGCGTGTGATGATGGACAGTTGCGTGTGATGCTGGACTGTTGCGTGTGATGATGGACAGTTGCGTGTGATGCTGGACTGTTGCGTGTGATGATGGACTGTTGCGTGTGATGATGGACAGTTGCGTGTGATGCTGGACTGTTGCGTGTGATGATGGACAGTTGCGTGTGATGCTGGACTGTTGCGTGTGATGCTGGACTGTTGCGTGTGACGCTGGGCAGTTGCGTGTAATGCTGGACTGTTGCGTGTGATGCTGGACTGTTGCGTGTGATGCTGGACTGTTGCGTGTGATGCTGGACTGTTGCGTGTGACGCTGGGCAGTTGCGTGTGATGCTGGGCTGTTGCGTGTGATTTTGGCCAGTTGGGTGTGACGCTGGACAGTTGCGTGTGATGCTGGGCAGTTGGGTGCAACAATGGACAGTGGCGTGTGACGCTGAAGAGTTGGGTGTGACGCTGGACAGTTGCGTGTGTTGCTAGAGAGTTTGTTTCTGATATTGGAAAATTTATTGGTGACATTGTATAATTGATTTCTGTTGCTGGGCAATTAGGTTCTGAGTTTGGAAAGTCAGATTGCGACGTTGAACTATTAGGGTAAGAGATCTTAACGAATATTGTCCCTCAGTCAATTTGTTACTTGCTGAACGAGGTCCTCTGTAAATAATGCTGAAATTCAATATCTAATTTATTGATGTATTCCTGATCTCTTATGGTACAACCAGATGGTGATGTTGTTCCACTGTTCAAGTCCCTCGCCTTATGACTTGATTCATCTGTCTAATGAATTGATTCATTCGCTTTATGAATTCATTCATCTTCCTCAACCGTATTTGGGTCCGCAATGCCCAAGTTCCCCGAAATCCATACACCCATGAAATCTAAGTCACAAACAAACACATACCCTAAATCAAATCCCCAATTCTCATCCCTAAATAGCTAGGAGGACATGCGAATGTCTTCACATTCATAACGCTCACCCAACCTTCAACGCGCACACACACACACACACACACACACACACAAAACACACACACACACACACACACACACACCACATTCAAGATTCTCAGGGGAATCGACAGGGTTGATAAAGACAGGCTGTTTAACACAAGGGGCACACGCACTAGGGGACACAGGTGGAAACTGAGTGCCCAAATGAGCCACAGAGATATTAGAAAGAACTTTTTTAGTGTCAGAGTGGTTGACAAATGGAATGCATTAGGAAGCGATGTGGTGGAGGCTGACTCCATACACAGTTTCAAATGTAGATATGATAGAGCCCATTAGGCTCAGGAAACTGTACACCTGTTGATTGACGGTTGAGAGGCGGGACCAAAGAGCCAGAGCTCAACCCCCGCAAGCACAACTAGGTGAGTACAACTAGGTGAGTACACACACACACACACACACACACCCACACACACACACACACACACACACACACACACACACACACACACACACACACTACAATAAAACTCACTTTATACCTCAGATAAACAACGCCAATTATAGATACAACACTGCAATATTGATGCAATAGTTGGGAGGCTGATTGCCACAGGGTTTCGTAATAGATCACTGAAAAGCGAAAACCAGGTTTAATACGCAAACGAACAGTGTGTTTATTATGGGTGTTGATGGCGGCTTTGACCACTGAGTGAAGTACACTGTTTCAGACTGCCAAATAAATAACAGTAATGAGAATTAAAATGACAAATAATATTACATGATAATTAAAATGATTATGATAGCCATTACATTATTATTTAATGAATATAATAACATAGAGCTATAATTAAAATGGCAGTAAATTCATAGAATTATAAATACAATTGTTATAATTTCAATGAATGATAGAGAAAACTGGAAACGAAGAGGAACAATGAAGAAATTAAGAGACACGGACTTCCCACACGAACAATACATTTTCACCCTTAAATCTATTTTACCCGGACTCTTTAAAGCGTTGTCATGAAACCATCCTCCAAAAATTGTCGTACGTATAGCAACTATTGGTCAGTCGAAAAAAGTGGACTATTGTACCCCTCGTTCAAAAATAAAATCCAGTTTTGTATCATTAAATTGCACCAAATGAAATACCTATAATGGAACAGTAACTATGCAACTAACCCTAACCTGTTTAGGTTGGACAGGTTGGGTTAGGGTTTTAATCCGAGCCAGTTACGTTATCTTTGGCTTAATGTAGTTCCCATAATTATCTGTATTAAACCTTCAAAGTTTAGATATGATTGTGTCCTTCTTTGTCCTGCACTCATCAAAATTAATATTTTAAAACTCCTGCTTTCGTTTGGGGCGCAACAGATAATATGTTTACATTCTACCATTAGTTGATATAGGTACTATTTTGGACGACAGGTAGCATTAAACGAGAAACAATTAAAATCCTAATTCCGTAACTTTTTAATTAATGCTTCGTATCCTACAACAATGTGAAATATGGTTTATCGTTGTATAATGTTTGTTAGGTGAATAGGCCCATCAGATGAAAGGAAATGTGCCCAAGCATCTCTCTCTCCGGCCGCAGGTATCGAACCCGAGACCTTTCCGCTGTACCCAGCCGGCACCAGGTGCTGAATTGTGATCTAAGCCGCTGTTAGTAACTTTAAACGGAAGCCCCTCTATTCCTCAGATTCCTCAGGTGATGAAGTTCACCTGTTGCTGGTATGTAAGTGTGCTTGGCGCAACTAACTGTTGTTGCAAGCAACACGCTGCAACAATGTACGGCTGATTATGGCATGTTCCTGCTCTTGGTAAACTATCGTTACTTTGCTGGTAAATAATGTCCAAGTGTTGATTACTTGCAGCTGCTAGGACCGCGTCCACCTCAGTTTCTCACGATAAATCTTTAGAGTTCCTGAGTGTGGTGAGTGCCCAGAGTGCAGCAAGTGCCTGAGTACAGGGAGTACCTGAGTACAGGGAGTACCTGAGTACAGGGAGTACCTGAGTACAGAGTGTACGTACAACACAGCAAGTACCAGAGTGCAAATACTGGAGGGTGATAGGTTAGTGCAAAAATTCCTGGTGCATAACGCAGTCCCATGAGAGAACATCAAAATGATTTATGAAAGCATAAATTTTATGATATGTTGTAATGGCTAAATGCAAGGTATGAATGAGAAATAGACTCTGTGTTAGGGGGAAGGAGGCGATGGAGAGGGGGTGAGGGGAGATGGAGGTGAGGGAGATGGGGGAGGGGAGATGGTGGTGATGGTAAAGGTGGAAAATTAGTGGGATGATGTGAGTGGGTGTATTTAGGGACGTATTAACCTACCTGTACACACTTAGCAATGCATGCTACAGTTGAGTTTCGGTTCTTGACTCCCAGATTTCAACAGTCAATCAGCTGCTGAATAGATTCCCGGATCATCTGGATTGGTAAATCCAATTCTGAATTCGGTTAAGGATTTTTGCTTCACCAATTTCATTTACTTGTTTTTCAATTTTTTTACTATTTTGATACTGAAGACTCATTCGGTACATTGTCTCCATTTGTTTCCCTTTGTTCATGCCTTCCTTATAGCAATGAACATATCCTTCTTGACCCATATAAAACTTTGAGTATTTTGCATGTCGTGATCATGTGTTTGCGTTATTATGGGTCAGTGATAGACTTTGTGTGATATCCACCCGAGGTTATCTTTACCTTTACGTATCTATAGTGTGTTTCCAGTTAAACCGAAATTGTTCCTTTGGTCTGTCATTTAGAGTCGTTTCTCTGGTCTTCTCTTCGACAGAACTGTTCCCTGGTCTCTCCTGAGAACATTGTCCCTATCATCACCCCGTCAAGCTGTACAAGCTTCTATTTGCCCTTCCTGAGATTACTGTTCCTTTTTCACATTTCCCTCTTCATTACCTTACATTTATTTGTTTAAATTAGAGTAATCGAGCAGTGAACCTATTAAATATTTCTATTAACAAATTTACCTTTTCTGAATGACTTGATTTGCTTCGCAACCTTCGCATTGCTTGAAATTATCGATATGTTAATTATACTTCTACAGAGATCGAATTAATTTATATAAATAAAAAACAGTATCCATCCCAATATTGCCCCTTGCAAACTGAGCACTCTTCCTCATGTAAGGAGAACAGTGGTGAGCATTTTATATATGAATAATTGTACATGAGTTGAGTGTGAATGAGAAAGATACTGATGTGTACATGTTCATATAAGAAGAAAAACCTCACTATTCCCACTATTTAAGGAGAGTTCTGTTTTGCTGCTCGCATCATTTTCCCATCCTCATCCCTCGTGCTGTGCTGGAAAGTGGAGGACCTGATACAAACAACAGGTGAAAAGAAAAAGTCTCGCCTGCTCGGAGTCATAAAACTGTCAACAAAGGAATCGCGTTTTTAATCAAGGCCCTCGAGAATGCGATTTCTTGTGCTGGTGCAAGACGTTACAATTATTAAGGATGTTTCGTTGTCTTCCTCCTCCTCCTCCTTCCCTGCCACCTTCCAACTCCCCTGCCTAGTTTTCCAGCCCGATGACTGGTGTTCCAGAGCACTGCTTAGCTTCCCAGCACTTCGAATCCGGATCCTTCAGTACCGTTACCTAGCTACAGCATCAATGCCTGCCCTTCCAGCATCAACGATTGTACTTTCAGCACTAACGCTATCCGTTCAGCATCTACGCCTAGAGTGCAATACTAAGTCCGATTTTCTGCGAATTTCCTTCGAAAATTATTCTAAATTAATATATATTATTTTGTTATCACAAAATCTCTACAGATACTTCCCAAACAACTGACCTAGAGCAGTATGAAATCATAGCATGATCTGTGTTTCATAACTCTTCTGTCAATATCAGCCACCCCAGGTTTGCCACCAAGCTCATGAGCGCCTTCGTCTGGTCGCCAGTCCATATTACATGACTCCTACCCCCAAGTACCAGAAAATATACGCATTTCTGTTACTACCT
>WNGS01165523.1:31766553-31777227 GCA_020271785.1 Procambarus virginalis | reverse complement strand
TATTTTTTTTTTTTTTTTTTTTTATATGTGACTGTATTTTTTTTCTTATGCTTTATTGTGTATTTAAAGGTTACAAAACATACAAGACAAATGCCTAAAGGTTATGGATCTCTTGAAGCTCCTCCGCTTCCGGACAGGAACCGAGGACGCAGCAAGCATTTCCCCTCTGGATCGCCACACTGAGGCGCTGAAACAAAAAACTGCAAGCCCTTGGGTCTCTGGTGACGTCAATGAGCTTGGAACCCAATTCCTTGAGAAATCCCAAGGCACTCTTGCCCCAGGGGCCATGCGTCTCAGACGCTATGGGAACAAAGAGGTATTGACCTGCCAGTCGCCTGTATTTGAGAGATTTTGCTGTTTCCCTGTGGTTGGCTGCCCCACCTGCTTGATCAGCTCCGAAGTGTACATAGGTGTCAGCCAGGGTGGATACACATGTGTAGTCCCACACCAACTGTCTACCCTCCTTCCATGAGTATATGGTGATGCCATCAGGGCGAAGTGCGGGGAAATCCGGGTTTTGGACCCCTAGGATGCGAGGTTCTCTCTCCGCTGGGCACTTAGCTGAGACGAGGCTTCTTGATGATGTCATTGACCTCGTTGTGTCTTGCATGCCAGCCCTTTGTGCTTCCGCAATGCAACCCATGCAGTCCGTATTGGTCTGCTTCCACCCTGTTGCAAATACACTTGTATTCAGTGTGAATTGGGGCACCAAGGCGGAGGGCCACTGCTACACGAAGGGATTCTGGATCTAGGCGCGTGCCCATTGTTGACATGGGTACTGCCAGGAGGAAGTCTCCTGCATGGGGGGCACGCACTGCTCTGAGGCGGGCTTTCTCCTTGTCTGATGTTGCAGCGCTGAGCTACTTTTTCCACTAGAGGGTGGTCCCAGCCGGACTGTTTGTATTGTTTTGTTGGCTCTATAATGGTTGCTGGGGCTGCGAGAACACCCCACTGATTTGAACATTCAGTGAAAGCAGGATCGTGTATTCCTGCTGAGTCTCTCAGGGTTGCAGGTAAGATATCTCTGACGAGGTCGTGCGATGCTTGGGAGGAGGAAAGGAAGGCTGGTAGAGCAATTTGGGAGGCTGTGCGGACACCAAGGCCGCCAAGTCTTACAGGAAGGGTTGCTTGCTCCCACTGAGAGTCGTCCAATGGCAGGTTCAGGACTTTCACCAGCATGGACCTCAGAAGGGTGTCATACACATTTAATTTAGGGCTGCTGTAGGATGGAGAACATCTCAGAAAGTACGTCAACTTAGGGAGAGACAGGCATCTTGTGAGGAGAAAGAGAGCATCATGGGCATCAATCTTGTCAATCCTGTCCAGCATTCTCTTTAGATCAGTGATTTTTGCAGCCAGGACCTCCTCGATTGCTCGTGGGCCAATGGGGGCACCCAGGAGAGTACAGTCCGGTGGCTCGACAACGAGAATGTCTGGAAGAACATTTTGTATTTGCCCAGTGATGTCTTGGTTGCGGGAGATTATTTCACACTTGGATGCATTGAGAATGAGGCCTAAGGCTGCTCCCTGCTCCTGGATTTTCCTTATATCCTCCAAAATGGTTTCCGGGGTTCCAGCGAGAGTGCCATCATCCAGGTACCAGATGTTTAGCTCGCTTGTCAGACTATCAGTGACCTCTTTGATAGCTAGGCAGAAAAGGAGGGGTGCTAAGGGGTCACCTTGTTGGACACCTTCACAGGAGTTTATTTCATGTTCCCCAAAAAGAAGCTTAGAGTCCCCACTGTAGCACGATCGGATGAACGGGTAAAGGGGACGGAAATGGTTGTGTACAGCCCTGAGGACCGCGTCTCGTCTGACTTGATTGAAAGCATTTTGAAGTCAAGCTTTACTAGTGCCTTCTGGTCCGGGAGATCAGCAATGTAAGCCCGCGCTGCATGTGCTGCAGCTTCACAACCTAGGGGAATCCCAAACCCGAGCTGATGAGGTTTCAGCAAGGTGGCTGCTTCCTGGCTGATAGATCTCACTCTTTGCTTATATATGTTTATATATATATATATATATATATATATATATATATATATATATATATATATATATATATATATATATATATTATATATATATATATATATATATATATATATATATATATATATATATATATATATATATATATATATATATATATAAACATCTCTTCAAATCTGATACTTCTCAATAGATTAGCATCAATAACCAAGACAAGAATGAGCTTATTTTCCCAGATATAAAATTTCATTATATTAGGAACAGGATGGGCCCTAATACCGACCCCTGAGGCACTTCATTCGCTTCCTTTCTCCTTTCTAATATCTCATCCCTTACTCTCACTCTTTGCTTTCTTCTTGAAAGCCACTCCTTAACATACATTAGAACCTCTTTCCTATACACCAACCTGTTTTTATAGTTTTCATAAAAGTCGCTTATAACTGCTTCAAAGGCTCGTTGGCAATCAAGGAAAATTAAATCTGCCCAGTGCTGTCTCTCTCCCATTTAATTATTGACATCTTGTCGTAGAACCGTAATAAGATGGTCAAGCAGAACTTTCTGTAGAGCGCTTCTGTTAGGTCTTATCCCATCTTGTCATAACAGTAGAGAATTCCACATGTACAGCATCATCAGAAGATTAGATATAGCAAAATAAATTCACATATAAATAATTCACCTATAATATACAACGAGCGGACACCTAGGAACATACGACCATCAACAAAACTAAAAGACTGTTACGAATTTACTCAACACCTACTACCCCCAGCAGGCCAATGAGAATGCAGGACCGGGGTTAATCCCTCAAGATTATCCTTATCCAATCCGAACATTTTAAAAGCATCGGATATTGACCGATGAATTAACGCACTTTTTGACATGCTATTGACAGAACACATATCACCTCTATCACTCTATTTACAGAACCATAGTTTTAATCATAGTTATCATTTTTCCCTTTTCGTGTTTTACAAGGATATCGTTGTTTTGACTCTTTAATGATATTTGAGTATATCGCGATTTTAACCCCTACTGTCCCTCATATACAAACCAGTGTAGCTGCCTTCTGAATTCCGATCAGAAAGAAACTCAATTCTCACAATAAGATATTGAGAGCGTTATGTGCTAATCAGGAAGCCGTAAGAAAATCCTCGCCATAGGATGCATAATGGTTAATATCAACTGTGACAAGCTCGTGGCTGATGTAATTACTTTGAAGGATTCGTCTCTTGTCCCTGAGGATAGCTGCTATATATTATTAGGGCGTGTGTAATATCCTTCTCTAATGTCCTTGAGATAATTGGGAGGAGTCTCATCTCGCTGGAAATCCAATTGTATTCACATTGATGGCAGTGAGGATGGTAATTACAGTGACGACAGTGTCTTCAGTGATGATAGTGATGAGTGATTACAAGGGTTACAGAGATGATAGTGATGATATTGATGACAGCAACTACAGTGACTTCTTGATCTACAGTATTGATGAGTGACAACAGTAATTACTGTGACGACAATGAGGGTAATGACAGTGATGAACGATACCATACAACTGTGCTTAAATCACTGATTGCCGGACCTAAACGTGGAATGTAATTGTGAATTTTGGAGGATGCAAGACAGAATTCACATCTAATACGTACCTTATGAAAAGCTTCTTATTAAACGTACAATGACGACGGGAATAACTCAAATGTCACTTATGTAGTAGCATCAATATTGACACAGTGTTACTGTTAATAAACATTAGTACAGTGTTGCTGTTAATAAATTATACCCAAGCAATAAATAAATAATTGATATTTTTTTATGGCCAAAATGGAAAAATACGCTGATGTGTGTTTTGTAATATCTTAATATTGAAGTATATAATTTCCACATAAAATTAAATAATTGAATTTATTCATATTCAAAATATGTATTCATGTTAGTTTGTAGCTTAGCTTAATTATCTAATAAAAAGGCAAATCTATTAGTTCTATCGATGTGTCATAATAATGTAGATCCTAAACATTTATAATATATTAACAAATTATAATGAGAATACAACCAATATACATTAAAGAAGATGTCAAACAACTATTTACTTCATCTACAATGAACTCTAACTTGCGTTAGGAGGCAGAGTCAGCGGATTTTACAAAATAACAAGTTTTGATAATGTGAATTACAAAAAAGAATGTTTACTATTTACACAAGACGTAACAGTTCTCGCTGGACTAAATAGGTTTATAGCAATAAACACAATTTATGTGCGAAATAAAACTGAAGGGCAAATAGTATGAATCGTTAGTTATGTTATAATGAATGGTTAAAATACTAATGATTAAACTTACATAGATGTTGACCAATCCACACACTAGAAAATGAAGAGACGACGACGTTTCGGTCCCTCCTGGACCATTCTCAAGTCGACAATCGACAATTGTGACTCATCGCCTTCAACTTACATAGATGTCATGATTACATATGATTATGCAATTTCATGTGAAAATGTAGTATCATAAGCACTACAAATATTGAAGAACAATTTAGAGATACACAGTATTCAGAGTCATTGGTTCAACATCAACAATTTAAGCCCGGATCACACTCCCATTGAACACATCCCATGTAACTGGGATCTGATCTCATAGGTCTTGCATTGCGTGCCAGCAAACCATTCATTGTGCTTTATTTTTATATTAGAGCTTTATTTGATCTATACCCTACTTATTAAACTATTTCAAAATATATATAATGTATATGACCCCTTTTTTTGACCCAGCTCAAAATCTATAGTTTCTGAGGTCAATTTAAAGACTGCTAGAAATAAATTATGAACATAATATAAAGTTTCGCAACATAAAGGAAGTTACATTTGTAATTATCATGCGAGTTTTACACAGTTAAAGAGACCTTTAAGAATATATATATTTTTAATTTTCGCCAGTTCTTTGCGGAGAATTCTTACTGGATCAGATTTTTTCCGATTTTCGTACTGATAACGCATGTATGAACAGCTAATTCACGGGTCCTGCAAAAAATCGTCCACAAATGCACATAGGCTTGTGCAGAACTTTTCAGATATAACTCCCCGACCACCTTTGCTCACCTATCTCTATATTTCTGACATTTACTCGCGCTCTCCCTTCCTCTCTCTGTTATTCCCTCTATCTCTTCATTATTCCATCCTTCCTTCTCTTCCTGTTCTCCATCAATCTCTCACTCCATTTCCCTTCCCCTCCCTTTCTCTCTCTCCTTTTCCTTCTTACAACTTCTCTCGCTCCCTCCCTTCCCCTCTCTCTCTTAATCCTACCTACTCTCCCTCTTCCTTTCTCTCACTCCCTTGCTCCTTGCTCTCTCCCTCGTTCCTTCGTTTGCTCCATCACACACTTCTTAAGAGAATTTAATGCATCATAAAATACTTCAAAATGCATTGTGAATCAGGTATTAGGAGATGTCACATGCACCCAGTAATTTCCTATAGTCTTCCTCAACCAATAAACATCAAGATGTATTCTTCAGAGGGAGCTTCAACTCAACTTCAGTTGGTGAAGCAAGGCTCGAAAAAGCCAGACAATTATTGCACATCAGACAAGCTACAATCCATATGCAGTCTACAGCAAGTCATCTAAAGATTTTAAATTAGTGAGATCGCTGTTAAGGCCACGAAGATGAAAGTTTTTCTCTGCTCATTGTGCATTCACTGTAATCACTCTGAGAGCTCGTGTTGAGTTACCTCGTTAAAACAATTACCTCTTCTACAAAAATTGTTTGTAAACATTGCGCCGACATGCGTCATTCTAAATTATATGTGAACCAAGTTTTTGTCTATGTAAGTTCAATATTACTTAGCCTAAATTAATTACTTAAGTTTAACGACCATTGAAGGGAGAGCATTCCAGCTGCTAAACAAGGAAGCGCGACTTAGTGACCCTGAATTTAAAACTCAACTTATTCACTGAAAATTTAGAACAATACCATTTACTTAACCACAATCAACTTAGAACACCAACTTTTCTTTCATAACTGCGACAATAAATATCTTAATATTTTGAATGCTCTATTTTATAAATTCCAACCACGTAAAACTCTAAATAATTTTACAGTGCTTAGTACGAACCACTGCATCAACATGTGGGAACCTCCGAACACCGCTGGCCTCACTAATTACTGTTCTCCACCTGCTTATGACCTTATTTCATGCACGTTTACATTAAAACCTGAGAGCAAGATAAGCACCACTCTTCATGGCTATTGTGCATACCATTAAACTCAATTACCAAGAGGCTTTCTCAGCCGCCAACGGCAGCCGCAGAAGAGAGAGAGAGAGAGGGAGAGAGAGAGAGAGAGAGAGAGAGAGAGAGAGAGAGAGAGAGAGGAAGAGAGAGAGAGAGAGAGAGAGAGAGAGAGAGAGAGGAGAGGGAGAGAGACGATTGTGGAGATAAACGATAATAAGCGAATGACGATAGTAAGAAAAATAATGATAGCGAGAAGATGACGCTAGTGAGAGGAGTCTATGATAGCACAGTAATAAACATACCCGCCGCGCGTCTCGCCAGGAAATTGTTTAGGTTCGAATTCATGTCATAAAAGGTTGACTAGACGCAAACAAAGCCACAAGTACGTTATACAACTATTAGATAATACGAAGACTGGCAGTTCTGGTTATGGTTCTTTTCAGCTCATACTGGTTCAATCGGTAGTGAATGTGCTTGTGTAATCCAGGGATGCGGGGTTCGAGTCCAACGTATGACCTTAATATATTTTCTCATTGATGGGTTAGCATATGTCTGGTTCAGAGTCTTGGCTGACACTGGTGGCATGTAAATATATAACAAAAATGCAATGATTACCACATAGAAACCAAGAGGATCTAAAATTGACTCGGTTCGACCCCCACCCCCTTCCCACTCAGACACGGAGAGGACAGAGCTCTCTATCTGTAAATAATTCATGAATAACATGCGTTACACTAGAATGACAGCTTCCTGTTTGTCCGGTTGGTTGAAAGCACAGCTGCCTTCCCTCCCCCCCCCCCCCAACCATCTCACAAGGAGCGATAATAAATGCAGAGGAAATAAGGATAAACCAAACGAGGAGAGATAGAATAAAGTTAGAGCAGGGGACGAGAGAGCAGAACAGAGAAAATAAGAAAAGAGAAAGCAAGGACTTCGAGAACATTAACAGAGAGAAATATGGCCAGAGATAAAAAGAACAGTGAGATCAATGACAGATTGAGCAAGGACAGATAAACCAATGACAATAAGCCAAGAACAGCGAAATATTAAAGACAGAAAGAAAGGTCTGATAGTAACAGAGAGTGCTACGACAGAGAGAGCATTGGGTGTAGAGCGAGATGAGAGAGTATCTTGGAAACAAACAAAAAAATTATGCTTTATTTTATTCATGAAGAGAAACCTTTGGGGTAGAATTCAAATGTGGCTCTGAATCAGACTAGATTGGATTTGGATGTGTCCATTTTGAGGTCTTGGATAATATCGAGTATGGAATATCAAGCGGAGTCTGGCACGTCTGTCGATAAAGAGAAAGAAAGATAGAGAGAGAGAGAGACAGAGAGAGAGAGAGAGAGAGAGAGCCGAGAGAGAGAGAGAGAGAGAGAGAGAGAAGAGAGAGAGAGAGAGGAGAGAGAGAGAACATAGTTGAGGGAAATGGTAAATGGAAAATGGTAGAGGTAGAGTCAATAACACAGACGAAAGAACGGTTGGGGGAACAGAATAGACTTAGCAGATGTTATCAATAATTCAAAAGTAAATTATTAGACATACATTTTCAAATAATCAGAGTACGACAACCACACACAAACACGCAGATGTGTTTGCACACACACACACACACACACACACACACACACACACACACACACACACAACACACACACACACACACACACACACACACACACACTCACACACTCACACACTCACACACCACCACAAAAACACACACACACACCACACACACACACACACACCACACACACACACACACACACACACACACACACACACACACACCACACACAACACACACACACATACAAACGCTCTATTGTCATCAATAAGGAGTGCACCAACGCCAGTAATAAAGCACACTTGTCAATAAAATGTCTGCAATAAAGATGCAGAACCAGCAATGCACCATCACCCTTACCAATAACAGTTTATCCTCGCTGAAATCAATGGAGTTTGATCTGAGCCAGCAATAAAGGCATCTTGCAGTCATCAATGAACAATGGCCTCATCAACATCGCCGAGACGGCCTTATTCAAGAAGCAGCTGGAAAACAAACAGTTTACGCAAATGCCAGAAACAGAAGAGCAAGTAACACAAACAGGAGGCCCGTTACCAGAAACAGGAGAGCAAGCAACACCAACAGGAGGCCCGTTACCAGAAACAGGAGAGCAAGCAACACCAACAGGAGACCCGTTACCAGAAACAGGAGAGCAAGCAACACCAACAGGAGACCCGTTACCAGAAACAGGAGAGCAAGCAACACCAACAGGAGGCCCGTTACCAGAAACAGAAGAGCAAATAACACCAACAGGAGACCTGTTACCAGAAAGTGAGAATATCAAGTAATAGCAAGAATCAAAGATGAAGATTTTTAGAAAAAGTTTGTTCAGAAAAGAGTTCGTTTGTGTTATTGAGCGCTCGTTTGTGTTATTGAGCACTCGTTTGTGTTATTGAGCGCTCGTTTGTGTTATTGAGCGCTCGTTTGTGTTATTGAGCACTCGTTTGTGTTATTGAGCGCTCGTTTGTGTTATTGAGCGCTCGATTGTGTTATTGAGCGCTCGTTTGTGTTATTGAGCGCTCGTTTGTGTTATTGAGCGCTCGTTTGTAATATGAAGCGCTGATTTTGAGTCTTCCACTCGAAATATATTTCCAATTCCATCTTGTCTTATCTCGTCTACCGACTATTATCTCGGCAGTTAGCGTGTAGTAATGACTCGAGAACGTGTTAACCATTCAACGTGCATTAACATCATAAACTCCCCAGCAACAAACAAGCTGAAATTCAATTAAAGTTTAAAGGCAATTTTAAGGGTAGTTTCTTGCTGTTATAATTCTCTATTGTTCGTGTCTCGCGTCCCTCATCATTCTCAATAACCAGAATCAAAATCAATATGAAACACCCTTCAAGAGGAGACGAATGAACAAGAGAATATAATATAATCAGAGGGTTCACGTACAAGTGTTACAAGTCAGTGTCTTGCGTGCCTGATAAAAAACTCTCTTAGCCTATGAGGATGAATTAAATGCGTATATAACCGAATATCAAGGCTTGTAGAGCTGCGTGGGTTTAAATCTTAAATTTATATGATAATGCATTAACGTTTAGTCATTAAGAACACCTTTTTTTTCTATCATGAAGTGGGAAATTAACGTGTAACTCGCGTGACAAAAAAATTGTATATTGGAAGCTTGCAGGAAGTTACTAATTACAAAACATAATTACTTTGTTTGATAACAGCTGTTATCAAGACTGCTTATCCAAATTACAACGTCTTGACCTAGATCCTTAGTGTGTTAAGGATTACCTACAAAAATCCAGTGACTTTTTTATGAAAACATCGAAAATGAACAATCTTTAATTTTGTTATATTCGTATTATATATGCTAATAATTAGCAGGCATGGAGGGTAACAGATTTTATAGAAAAACAAGAACATAAAGAGGCAGACAACGAACTACAAAGATTTGTTTCGTAAGCGGTTAAGCAATGCAGGTGAGCATTTAGGTTAGCAGGCAGACAGGCAAAGAGTCAAGCAGGTAAACACTCAAGTAGGTAGGAGAGCACGCAGGCAGGCAGACAAGTAATGAAGTAGGCAGTTAGGCAACCAGGTTAAGCAAGTAAGCAATCAGATAGCAAGCAAGAAGGCGAATACACAATCAGACAAGTTAAATGGTAGGAATGAAGATTAACAGTCGGAAAGAAGAAATGAAACGAGCTGGTTAAGTAGTCAGGGCAAGCAGGTAGAACAAGCAGAGTAGGTAGTCACAGCAAGCAGGTAGAACAAGCAGAATAGGTAGCCACAGCAAGCAGGTAAAACAAGCAGAGTAGGTAGTCAGGGCAAGCAGGCAGAACAAGCAGAGTAGGTAGTCAGGGCAAGCAGGCAGAACAAGCAGAGTAGGTAGTCAGGGCAAGCATGCAGAACAAGCAGAGTAGGTAGTCAGGGCAGCAGGCAAAAAAAAGCAGAGTAGGTAGTCAAGGCAAGAAGGCAGAACAAGCAGTGTAGGTAGTCACAACAAGCAGGCAGAACAAGCAGGAGAGTGTTAGTTATAACAGCTCTAAGTTTACCGTGACTGCGACTGGTTAAGCAGCTGTGTCCTCCACCCGTAAATAACCCCAATATTACATTTTTTCCTCCTTGGCATAATATATCCCTGGCTCCAGCCTGCTGGGTGACCGCAAACAACGGAGTTAACATACCCTTGGCTGCTTTCCACTGCGGGGTTATTAGTTCGTGTCTCGTGACCGTCAATGTCCTGCATGTTAAACTGACGCAGATGGTTGTTCGACTGCTGCACGTCGTTCCGTGTCGGAGGAGGAGGAAGAGGAGCAGTGGTGGGCAGCATTAAAGCAACACCATTTGCATCAGCAACAGTAACGTCGCCAGCAACAACAACAACAACAGTAACACCGTTAACATCAACATAGGCAGCAACAGTGACATCAGCAACA
>WNGS01165523.1:31757154-31762972 GCA_020271785.1 Procambarus virginalis | reverse complement strand
AGATACGATAAAAAGTTTTAAATTTTATTGTGTGTAAATAAATGCAGGAAAACTAAATCGTAAGACCAGAAAATTTCGGCTCATTGATTTTATGTTCTACGCATCTAAATACTATTATCGGGGAAAACAAAATAATCTCACTTTGAGTTTAATGAGTTGACTTATTTAATCGAACTCTGCAATTAATTATGACTATCTGTGTTCATCAGGTATTTAATGAGGCAACTGGAACAGACATTTAATTTTATTTTATGCGGTGACCTTCCTTTAGTTAGGCTTTCATACGTGATTGTGTGGGTTGTAGATCTGCATATAGTGCTGTGCTGTGTGCTATGGCTGTAGTGTGTGGTGTGTGTGCGTATACATAATGATGCATAATCTGGGGTCAGATGCATGTGTGCGTATATCCGCATATAGTGCACTAATATTGTCAGATGCTTATACTCATACGTTCTTGTGTGAGTGCATGTTTCAATTGACTCGCATCATTTAGATCTACTCACCAAGCTGTGTTTGCAGAGTCAATCTCTAGCGCCCCATCCCGCCTTTCAGACACCTTGCAGTTTAATTAAATGATTCAGCTCCACTTTTCTAAATATACAAATCAAATTGAGATTTGAGTTAGTTTAAACCACATCGTCCTTCGATCCGCTAATACATAGCTATTTTCAGTATTTAGCAAATATAAACTGGGTATTGTCTGTACATAATTGACAGTTATATCTGCTCTGTACTGGGATTATATTTTGCTGTAATCGTGCTATACTGCGATTACATTCAACTGAGATTGCATTGTTTGGGATTAAATAGAGACCATTAAGAAGCTGATGTTGTTTCACACTGATGCTGGGGCTTTTGCTGACGCTGCCTCTGCTGTTGCTGCTGATGCTGGCTCTGCTGTTGTTGTTGATGCTGGCTCTGCTGCTGTTGTTGATGCTGCCTGTGCTGGCTGTGTTGACGCTGCTTCTGCTGCTGTGATGATGCTCTGACTTTGCTGGTGTTTTGAATGCTGCTTCTGCTGCTGTTGATGCTGAAAGTAGTGATAAGGAGTTGATGATACTGCTTTCACTGTTTTTGTTAGTGTTATCATTGCTGTTCCTGGTGATACTGTTATTGGTGTTGTTGGCTGGTGCTGTTGTTGGTGAGGTGCAGCTGGTGCTACTGCTGCTGTCTTTCTAATGCTGCACTGATGCTGTTGTTGTACTGTGGCTGCTGATATTGCACCTGTCGAAGCTGCATACACACAGGAGCGTAAATGGATGGCGCTGGTGGCTGAGTGGACAACATGCTGGATACGTAGTCGGCGCAGGCGAGAAACAATGAGCAAAGTTTCTTTCACTCTGATGCTCCTTTTACCTAGCAGTAAATAGGTACCTGGGAGTTAAACAGCTGTTACGGGCTGCTTCCTGGGTATATGTGTGAGTGTGGAAAAAAATTAGTTAGTAGTTAGTAACAGTTGATTGATTGACAGTTGAGATGCGGGCCGAAAGAGCAGAGCTCAACCTTCGTAAGCACAACTCGGTGAATACACACACACACACACTCTATGATATTTTCATAGTAAAGTTTGTAACATATTATACTTATATCTTCCTTGCGCCAACAACAAATTATGTTTATTGAGGAATGTAAATGTTTTCCAATTTTTTTCAGCCTGGTTACCCAGTTTTAGAAAATCTTAAATGGGTTAACCTAGTTTGTAGTTGAGTGCAAAAAAGTTGCTGCACATATCAAATATTCAAACACATTTACCCACATTATAGTATTCTGTTCCACAATTTAATCCTATCCTGCCAATCCCTTCGTCCAAATCGCCAGCTGCAGACTCACAATAAGCACACCTACATCCCCCCAACATCCCTTCATCCTCATTCAAAGTTGGTTCCAAAACTCCTTTTCGTAACTAAGAACTTGCCTCTCGCTAACTTTCTCTGATCCTATGATAACGACCGCTAATTCACCACGCTTATAATATCAATGGCGGAGGCGATGTATGGAGTCTGAGAGACAGGTTCCGGGATTAAGAAAGACTTCTTACTCAAGAGTTACAGTGGGTCTCAGAAAACTTTATAACCAGTGTCTCCGGGGGATGAACAAGGTCTCCTGAAGACACCAAATGAGGTTTCTAATCTTGGGAAAGTCTTAAACTTTTCTTTTGGCATTTTTATTATTATTATTACACTTGGTATTACTATTATTATTGGATAAAAACCCACATTATTTAAATTATTTACATCAATACATTAATCCTGAGTACATTCTCAAGGCTGAGTATTTGGGTGCTATCCTGGATCCAGGATAGCAACCGTACACTCACTCGATAATAATCTCGAAAAAAGTCGGATCAGGAAGAAGGCGGTACAGAAAGAGGGGGTAGGCAGGAAGACAGGAAGTGAGAGAAAGGTAATATTGGGAAGGAGACGAGAAGAGGAGTCGTCGTGTTTCAGTAATGGAAGTGTCACTCTCACAAGGTCGACGACTGAAACATCTTACAGTTCTCCATCGAGCGTCGAGCATAATCGTCACTCCCGCGGCTCAGCAAGAGTGCCAGAGCGAGTGGGAAGCGAGAGATGAAAATTGGCGAGTAAAGAAAGATAAAAGAAAAGTAGGTGAGGAGGGAGTGGTTGGTGAGAAGGAGAAGATGCAGATGAGGTGAGAAAGGGAGGAAGAATTGGCAGATGATTACGGGCTATTCATGCCTGTGCCACCTCTTGCGTGGCTTAATCTTCATCAATCAACAATCGGCAGGTGAAATGAGAAGGTGAGGTAGAAGCTGGTGGGTAGAGGTTGAAGAGGCAGATGAGGTAAAGAGGGAGAGGGTGGATATGTGAGAAGATATGGTGGGAGAAGACATGTGAGGTGAGGAGGAATGTTGTTGTTGTTTTAGATTCAGCTACTCAGAAAGAAATATCCATGTAGCACAGGCTATGGTGAGCCCGTGAGGAGGAAAGGGTGGAGAAATTAAATAAGTTAGACTGGTGACAGACAAAAGGGATGTAAGAAATATGGGGAGAGGGAAAGAGCATGAAAAATGATAGTGAGTGAGAAGGAAAGGGGAGGCAAGGTATGTAATGATCAGTACAAGTTTCTTGTACTGATCTTCTCGTAGTCGTTTCTGGTACTAGTTTTCCCTAGTCGTGTTTTTCGTTTTGTCGTGTTTTTAACTCTTAATTATTTTCTACGTGTGTTAAAGATCTGAGTGATTCAGGAGAGAGTTCTGAAAGCTTCTCCGGAGACGAAAACTTAGAATGGATAGATTCATGCTTGAAGACACTTTTCAAGAAAGTTTCGAGAAAATAAAGGAGGAAATACAGTGACTCTTACGTGAGAAGTAATTGACGACTAATAGCACATAACTTAACATTCAGTATTCGTAAGTACTTTAATATAGTGCCGAGTTTTCACATGAAGAATCAATCAAGGCAATCGTGAAGTATACCTGGAGTGAGTTCTAGGGGGTTTACTTTCCATGCTCGGGCTTCCCTTTAACCAGTGGTTCTGAAAAAAATTTAGTGCATCTTTAATATTTGTTTAAAACAAAATTTTAATTATCATAAAATTATTGAAATGCAATCAATCGATTATCCTTTTTTGCGCGCACACACACACACACACACACACACACACACACACACACACACACACACACACACACACACACACACACACACACACACACACACACCCTCACACAATTTACTTTATAAATCAAGAGCCTTACACTTTTCTGACAATGGTAAAAGTCTCTTTTTTATCCTCATTGGAACTCACTCGTCTAAAGCTTCTTCCTCGCTAGGTCATCGATAAAAACAAACCAGCGGATTAAGAAAATAAGATAAACTGTGCTAGCTCAGATCACCATCTTAACTCATCCTGATTAAACCATGTTGGTTCTGATCGTAAAGGCAAACTCGTCCAGAAAACAATTCGCTTAATTGCCATTCTGGAACCTGATAATTACCCCAACTACTCCCACGAAACAAATGTGTCTTCCGGCCGCCGCCGCCTTCAACCGATCTCCGCTGAGGCAATATATTGCGCTATAGTTTGCACTCCTCTGTCGTGATAGCCTTTTGTTCAACCTAGGATGTAATTATTATGTCATACGGATATGAAGGCTTTATATCCCCCCGACTTCACCTACAGAAAGAAACTGCTCGTGTTATATCTTCAGGATAGTTTATTACAGGCGTTGCGGTGACTGCTAACTTTCGTTTTTGTGTGCACGAGTCACAGGTACACACGGGAGAACACGTACACACGAGTGAACACGTACACACGCGTGAACACGTACACATGTACGTATTCACACACACAAAATCAATCCCCCACAGCAACACAAATTGAATCTTTTTCCGAACCTCATTTCCCCCATAATTCTTCGTCTTTAAAACCCTCCATCCTGCTTGTTATGCCATTCATCTCCCAGTTATGGCTCAATGCACTGAGGACATGTGAAGGTGTAAATATTCCTAATGCAAGAAGGTAAGTATCTCAGGGAGCTCTAAGACATGGTCTATCTATGCTAATACGATGACAAACTAGATTATATAGCCTCAGTTCTGAATGAACGGCTCCGGAAAAATAAACAAATCGTATTAAAATTTTTAAGAGATTTGCTGGATGATTGGGGCCCCATATATGGAGAGGAAAGATCTGAGAATATGTTATAGAGTTAAATCTTACTAAGCTGGATAAAAACAAAATGAACAGTGAAGACATGATCACAGCATTTAAGATTCTTTGAGGGATTGACAAACCAATTAGGAAAGGGTAACTTATATTATTTCATGGTAGTAAATGTTAAAATTAACGTGGTCACGAAAGATGGCAATAGATATCAGGCGACATAGGAGTATATTCTCGCTTTGAAATCACGTATATGTGAATACCCACAAATATACACACACAACATACTTCTCCAAGTTATATCAGAGCTTACCTTTAACAGTTGCGAGGATCATACGCAATAATTTGGACAAGACTTTTATTACTTCAGTTATTTTCCTAGTGCATTACTTAGAAATTATATCCGGCCTGGTTTGTATATTCATGAAGAACATCTAACTTATTCTGCAACTATATTATTACTCTTGCCACTGGCTGAGGGTAGAAAGTCAGAGATTATATGCAGTCATTGTAAATTCCTCTCGTCATCCCTTTATCAGAGTTTAAAGGTAGTTGGTGGAAAATATTTAAGTAAACTTTGTCCTGCATCCTACAAATTATACTAAAGAGACCATTGCGAATTTAATTTGTCTAATTATTCAAAATAAAATATAATCGAGATAAACGACTGGCTCCGACAAGTCAAATTGTGAATCTAAAATATATTCCTTCCACATCTACATTTTTAACAAAACGCTGCCTCTTTTTACCCTCATTTTTTGTTTAGATACCAATGCGGACACCAACAAAGAATATATATATATATATATATATATATATATATATATATATATATATATATATATATATATATATATATATATATATATATATATATATGTATATTACTATATATATATATATATATATATATATATATATATATATATATATATATATATATACATATATATAGAGAGAGAGAGCGTCTGCACCATATACGGCAAAGATTTTTCATCGATTTTCCAGAACTTTACAAGCCGACGGACACATTGGGGGTCCATTGTACCCTCGTTTCGGTCCGGAGGCGAGGATGTCGCCAGCCATGGCACACCCACGACGAGCAGTTAATGGATCCACACTAAAAGTGGGAGTAGCGACAATACAAATTCCACCCTGTCCTTCTCCCTCCCTTTTAAATAAACAAAAT
>WNGS01165523.1:31722154-31752154 GCA_020271785.1 Procambarus virginalis | reverse complement strand
CTGCCCCCACAACCTCTCACCCAACACCCACAACCTCTCACCAACACCCACAACCTCCCTCCTCACACCCACAACCTCTCCCACACCCATATTACAGACAAAAGCACTGCTAGACTAAGCAATCATAACCATGATAGAACAATGTATATCCCACAGAACGACGCAAGATTGGCCAAGCAGGAAAATATCCACAGAAAGACGTTGGTAAAAAGACAGGTATTAAAAAAAAACAATTCTGCCTCGCTTTCCTATGTCACATCTGTTAAATCTCACGTAAATGTCTCCGCCCTTCTGCAGGTCGCGAGTCCCTAATGTATGCTGTGCAACTCAGAGCGTTACGCCTGCAAGTTGCATTATGCAAAGGGCGTTTATCTTTGTATGAATGTATGTCGTTAGTGCGGCATTATGGCCTCGCCTTTGCTATTCCCCCTTTGCTGTCGTTCAACAGACTTAAAACACTCGGACTTATCTTCTCTGTATTGTGTATGTGTTGGTCCAAGAATATTACTTAAATCTTAAGGGTCTGCTCGGAGACAGGAGTTAAGGCTCAGGTGGCATGGGTGTCATTTTTGTTGCAAGTCGAGCATTACTTAAAAGAATAGAGAAAATGTTTTAGCGACAAAAATGCTTGGCTTTTCCCCTGCATGATATATGAAATGACTTATCATCGAGTTCCTTCCTTAGCGTGTTTTCCCGGAGACTTTAGCTCAACTGACTTCCCACACGAAAGGAATTCTTGGGAATTTGCTCCCTATTCCACCCAGACGTAAACGAAGCTTGTATTCGATAGCATATATGATCTCTTTATATACCACGATTTTCGTTGATTTAAAATGTCTGTGCGAGGTAGGTAATATTACTTAAGTAACTCATACAACAACACGAAGCTCCTCACGAGATCATTCCTTCACTCTCTGAACTTTCTCTTGAACTCTGTATACTCTCACGCCACTGTATTAGTGATGCACATGGAGGAATACATCCATGGGCATCAGTAGTGAGTTTGTGCGTCAGTGGTTAGTGACCTTGTGCATCAATGTTGAATAACCTTGTGCGTCAATGGCGGGTAACTTTGTGCGTCGATGCACAGTTTCAACAGAAACATAATGCTTGCTCTAGTGTAAATTGCTTAGTAGGTAAATAATTACAATGTGATGCCTACAAGTTATTCATTAGGTTCTCATCACAACCAAAACATACTGTGATTCCTACAGTGCTACACAATCATAGTACACTGCAACTTCAACAATTACCACACACTCACAGAGCCCTGTAATCACCACAGTTACTCTACAATCACAACACTACAACCGTACCAGTGCTGCCACAACCACTCCACTTCAACTAAAATATCAGGAGTAAGTTAATGACCATATCCAGTGGGAGCTCCGGTGCAATATTTACGAAGTGCATTTGTCAATTAACATGTGTAATGAGGCCTCGAAGAGATGAATAGTGATATGAATGATGTTTTGTATGTAATAATGAGTTTCGTGTAATGACGGTGAATTAACACATATGTCATATTCATGTCCCATACATGTATGTATTTATTCACGTGCATACATTATGTTGCACTCAAAAGCAGATACGTATTTGAGGATTAACAGATTGGATGGATCCGGTTTTGTTACAGCTTTTTACGGTGAACTGTGATTTGTTAAGTAAATGCACGCATACAATGCGCGATTCATCCCCGTTTTCAGTAATTGGCATATTTTCGGTATAAAATGTCGTAATTTGAAATGAAAATAGGTGCAGAGAGTCAGAATTCGACTCAAAAATCACGCTCATGAGTCAAATTTCCGACATTTTAGATATTTTGAAGAATGGAGGGGGGGGGGCAAAATATGGCCCATCAACGTTTTCAGTAATTGGCATATTTTCAGTATAAAAAGTTGTAATTTGAAAATGAAAATAGGTGCAGAGAGTCAGAATTCGACTCAAAAATCACGCTCATGAGTCAAATTTCCGACATTTCAGATATTTTGAAAACTGTAGGGGGGGTTGGGCAAAATATGACCCTTTGCCGTTTTCAATAATTGGTATATTTTCGGTATAAAAAGTCGTAATTTGAAAATGAAAATAGGTGCAAAGAGTCAGAATTTTGCTCAAACATTACGCTCAGGAGTCAAATTTCCGGCATTTCAGATATTTTGAAAACTCCAGGGGGGGGGATGGGCAAAAGATGACCCTTCGCCGTTCTCAATAATTGGCATATTTTCGGTATAAAAATTAGCAATTTAAAAATGAAAATATGTGCAGAGAGTCAGAATTCGGAACAAAAATCACGTTCAGGAGTCAAATTTCCGACATTTCAGATATTTTGAAAACTGTAGGGGGGTTTTGTCAAAATTGACCCATCGCCGTTTTCAGTAATTGGCATATTTTGGTTATAAAAAGTAGTATTTTGAAAATGAAAATAGGTGCGGAGAATCAGATTTCGGCTCAAAAATCACGCTCTGGAGTCAAATTTCCGACATTTCAGATATTTTGAAAACTGCAGGGGGGTTTGGGCAAATATGACCCATCGCCGTTTTCAGTAATTGGCATATTTTCGGTATAAAATTCGTAATTTGAAAATGAAAATAGGGGCAGAGAGTCAGAATTCGGCTCCAAAACCACGCTCAGGAGTCAAATTTCCGACATTTCAGATATTTTGAAAACTGCAGGGGAGTTTGGGCAAATTATGACCCACCGCCGTTTTCAGTAATTTTCATATTTTCTGTATAAAAAGTCGTAATTTGAAAATAAAATAGTTGCAGAGAGTCAGAATTCGGCTCAAAAATCACGCGCAGGAGTCAAATTTCCGACATTTCCGATATTTTGAAAACTTCAGGGGGATTTGAGTAAAATATGACCCTTTACCGATTTCATAATTGGTATATTTCGGTATAAAAAGTCGTAATTTGAAAATGAAAATAGGTGCAAAGAGTCAGAATTCGGATCAAAAATCACGCTCAGGAGTCAAATTTCCGACATTTCAGATATTTTGAAAACTGCAGGGGGGTTGGGAAAATATGACCCATCGCCGTTTTCAGTAATTGGCATATTTTCGGTATAAAAAGTCGTATTTGAAAATGAAAATAGGTGCAGAGAGTCAGAATTCGGCTCAAAAATCACGCTCAGGAGTCAAATTTCCGACATTTCAGATATTTTGAAAACTGCAAGGGGGTTTGGGCAAAATATGACCCATCGCCGTTTTCAGTAATTGGCATATTTTCGGTATAAAAAGTCGTAATTTGAAAATGAAAATAGGTGCAGAGAGTCAGAATTCGGCTCAAAAATCACGCTCTGGAGTCAAATTTCCGACATTTCAGATATTTTGAGAACTGCAAGGGGGTTTGGGCAAAATATGACCCATCTCCGTTTTTAGTAATTGTCATATTTTCGGTATAAAAATTCGTAATTTGAAAATGAAAATAGGTGCAGAGAGTCAGAATTCGGCTCCAAAATCACGCTCAGGAGTCAAATTTCCGATATTTCAGATATTTTGAAAACTGCAGGAGGGTTTGGGCAAATTATGACCCATCGCCGTTTTCAGTAATTGACATATTTTCGGTATAAAATGTTGTAATTTGACAATGAAAATAGGTGCAGAGAGTCAGAATTCGGCTCAAAAATTACCCCCAGGAGTCAGATTTCCGACATTTCAGATGTTTGGAAAACTGCTGGAGGGTTTGGGCAAAATAAGACCCATCGCCTTTTTCAGTAATTGGCATATTTTCGGTATAAAAAGTCGTAATTTGAAAATGAAAATAGGTGCAGAGAGTCAGAATTCGGCTCAAAAATCACGCTCAGGAGTCAAATTTCCAACATTTCCGATATTTTGAAAACTGCAAGTATATATGAATGCAAGTGTATGAAGGAAGTTGGTCAGTGAATGTGTTTTTGATAGTCTAATATTGTGTATATGTAGGTATCCTTATATCTGTCCGTCTGAATGAATTAAATGACTTTTGAATATAGTTCAGTTAGCTTTAACTTGCCCGCTTTTCTATACAAAAAAAAATCCACAACACCTTCAAGAGGACCAACCCAAGGTCACCACCATTAAGGTGGTGGGAAGACCAGCCAACCCAAAGACTGTTTTCTGGGGAGGCGAATGACAACTTTTTCCCTTAGGATGTGCAAAACGCATTACTCTAACAACCCCCAGAATTCTTATGGAAATGGGCGCCTAAGGAGTTATTAGTAACGGCATAAGACCACTTGCCGTAACACCATCATCATTCGTGTTGCAATACAAGTACTCTATCTGTACCCTGCTCTGCTGCTCTGCTTTGCTGGCCTGCTTTGCTGTCCTGCTCTGATGCCCAGCTCTGCTGCCCTGCTCTGCTGACCTGCTCTGCTGCCATATTATAAAGTAAAAACTATCAAGGTATTTAGCCACACACACACTCGACTGTAATATCACTAAATTTATATTTAGCTCGAGAAGCAAACTGAGGACTCTTCAATAATACATTTCTCTGCCACCAAAGTTAGTAGATCCCATGAGATTTGATTATCTCTCACGCAATTAGTAAGCAATTAGTGGGATACTCTGCTCTGAGAATTATATGTGTATAAGTCTTTCGGTGTATGAGATTTGTTCGCGAAGCATTCCTCTCTCGCTCTCTCCACTAGCATCTGTGTTGATGATGATGTTGAAACCTAATTTGGTTAATGAAACCTAATATAATTCGATAATGAATAATTTGTATACTATTATTATTCACGCCTAGAGGTACACATTATAAATACTCAATCCTTATATCTCTTGAAACTCGTATATCTAGTTCTTGGTAAAACAATAAATGCAACCAAGACGATATATCATAGTATAATTTAATGAGTTAATAATGACCTCCTGTTTTTGTTATTTTACTGCTCGCGCGACACTTTGAACACTTATGATTCATTAATATAATAAGGATCTTACTCTCTCATCTCTGATCGTGAAAAATAAGCATTGTGATGTGTTTGATCCTCTTAATATCTGCCGAACAACAAAATGAGAACAGAATGCAAGAAAACCTATCCATGACTCATGAATCTGAGAAAGATTCTCAGTGTTTTGGAGGAATCCAAACACATATTTATATATATCCACGAAATTATTTATATACAATAACCTATAAATTTAAAATGCTTTCTTATGAAAACAAACATGCAAGTAAAATACATCACAAAAGGTGATGACATATAGTACGTTATCCTAGATATCCTAGGTACGTTCTAAAGATATAGTACGTTATCACAGTTGTAAACGGCTCTCGTTCGTTATCGAAAAAAATGGACAGCAGAGAGTGGAAATCTTCCAACTTTTTCTTTCTCTCGAAATCCGTTTTAATTATAGTAATTAGCAGGTGGGAAATGAGATGCTTCAGGTGAGACTATTAATGTTGATTCCCCTTCACTGTGGTGTTCATCGCAAGTATTCCTGCTCCAGAGATTTGAACTAGAACATGTGAACTGGAGAACGAGAGAACCAGTGAGTAAATTAGAGAACAAAGGAGTAAATGACTGAACAATTTAACGACTGAACAATGGTAGCGAACGAGCGGAAAATGGAGTGAACGAATGAGTGGACTTGTGAGCAACTGAACTGCTGAACAAGTTGGTTTTCTTGTTAATAAACGAACTGGAGTGATAAAAGGAAGGCAAGAAAGAAAATAATGAAAATAACAATCGGACGGCGAAGAGTAATATACATGACGCCATTATCTTCCTCTTGACTATGATTCCTGTTGTCTCTTCTCTCTCTTTTATGACGCCTCTTCCCTGTCTCTCTCACCATCATTGCACTTCCTTTGTCTCTCCCAACCCATTTGGTATCTCGCTTGACTTTCGCTGACCGTTTCCATCGTTGGTGACCATACATATATTAATTTTACATGTAATAATGTATATGTAAATATGGATTTAACATAAATACATATGTCTGTGTCTTCCTGCCGGCGATCCCTGTTTATGTATGTTCTCCCGCCTGTCATTTGTTTTCCTTTCTCTGTCCTCCCGCATGTTAGCTCTTTACACTCTCTCTCTCTCTCTCTCTCTCTCTCTCACTCTCATTGAGTCTGTATCCCTATCTGTTCCACTGTCTGATCCGCAGCACCACAAACAGTCTATATCTCCTATCCTCGTATGTTTGTGTGTGTGTGTGTGTGTGAGTGTGTGAGAGTCTTTTCACTTTGGAGTACATTATTGCTAGCCAGCAGGCATCAAAGACGTCTCTGGTGAGCCTTTGTTGGGTAGTGTTCCTCAAAGACCACCACCAGCCACCTCTTGTATCATAGTGTCGGAAGACTGCGCCGCCACAATGTTGTGTGTGTGGGTGAGATTGGTATATGGATGAGAGGGCGGGAGGGTGGATGTGCGAGCGGGTGAATAGGTGGGTGACTGGGTAGGCGGTCTTATCATTTAGTGTGAGACATATTTATATAACATTTGGAGCCTTCGAAACATTTGGGAGTGGGCCTGTGCTGTTAATGTAAAAGTTATATATAAATTAATCCNGTATTGGACCTATTCGTACAAGTGAAGGTTCATACACGGAGGATGACAAAGAAATTAGTGAAATCCTAAAAAAGCAGTATGAGGACATGTTTAGCACTCCAATAAACAACATGAAAGTAGAAGATCCAGACAATTTCTTTATGCGGGATATCCAAACCCCTGTAAATATAACTGATATCAACACGAGCGCACTAAATTTTGAAAGAGAAATTGAAAACATGCCCATGCACTCGGCCCCAGGTCCAGACTCATGGAATTCAATATTTATAAAGAAATGCAAAGTGCCGGTAGCACAGGCACTCAGTATAGTGTGGAGGAAGAGCTTGGACACGGGGGAGATACCAGATGCACTTAAAGTAGCAGACATAGCCCCTCTACACAAGGGAGGGAGCAAAGCATTGGCAAAGAATTATAGACCAGTTGCACTAACATCGCACATAATAAAAGTATTTGAGAGAGTGATTAGGAGTCAGGTCACCAATTTCATGGAGACCAATGACCTTCACAACCCAGGCCAACATGGATTTCGAGCGGGAAGATCGTGCCTCTCACAGCTACTTGAGCACTACGATAAAGTCACTGAGGCATTAGAAGAAAAACAGAATGCTGATGTGATATACGCGGACTTCGCAAAGGCATTCGATAAATGTGACCATGGCGTGATAGCACACAAAATGAAGTCAATGGGAATAACCGGTAAAGTAGGACGCTGGATACTCAGTTTTCTGTCAAACAGGACTCAGCGAGTAACGGTCAACCATATAAAATCTAGTCCAAGTGCAGTTAAAAGCTCTGTACCTCAGGGTACAGTCCTTGCACCGCTGCTTTTCCTTATTCTCATATCAGATATAGACAAAAATACAAGTCACAGCTTCGTATCATCCTTTGCAGACGACACAAAAATCAGTAAGAAAATTACCTCGGCTGAAGACATTGAAAAACTTCAAGCTGATATTAATAAAGTTTTCGACTGGGCATCAGAAAATAATATGATGTTTAACAGTGACAAATTCCAGGTACTCAGGTACGGTAAAAATGAGGACCTTAAACATAATACAGGGTACAAAACACAATCAAATGTACCCATAGTAGGAAAACAACATGTAAAGGATTTGGGAATAATGATGTCTGACGACCTAACGTTTAGGGAGCATAACCAAGCAAATATTGCGACAGCCAGAAAAATGATAGGATGGATTACGAGAACTTTCAAATCCAGGGATCCCATCACAATGCTTGTACTCTTCAAGTCACTTGTGCTGTCCCGTCTTGAGTACTGTTCAGTACTCACTTCCCCCTTTAGAGCAGGAGAGATTGCTGAAATAGAGGGAATACAGAGAACATATACGGCACGCATAGACGCGATAAAGCACCTAAATTATTGGGATCGTCTCAAAGCTCTCCAAATGTACTCACTAGAAAGAAGACGAGAGAGATATCAAATAATATACACCTGGAAGATACTGGAGGGCCAGGTCCCAAATCTACACAGTAAAATAACAACGTACTGGAGTGAACGATATGGAAGAAAATGCAGAATAGAGCCAGTGAAGAGCAGGGGTGCCATAGGCACAATCAGAGAACACTGTATAAACATCAGAGGTCCGCGGTTGTTCAACGTCCTCCCAGCAAGCATAAGAAATATTGCCGGAACAACCGTGGACATCTTCAAGAGGAAACTAGATTTATTCCTCCAAGGAGTTCCGGACCAGCCGCTCCAAGCAACAGCCTAGTGGACCAAACTCTCACAAGTCAAGCCTGGCCTCGGGCCGGGCTTGGGGAGTAGAAGAACTCCCAGAACCCCATCAACCAGGTATCAACCAGGTAACACTGTGAGTGGGGGTAACTTCATTTGTACTGAACATTGTTTGCTGGGCATAACTGCATTTCCATTGAACATTATGAGCAGCTTAACTTCACTTGTAGTGAATTTTTTGAGTGGGGTGTAACTGCAGTTGTACTGAACTTTGTGGCGTGGACGTAACCGCATTTAAAAATCATTGCAATGAACGTAAATAATTAATTCAAACATGAATTGCGCGCAACAAATCCTTAATGACATGATGAAAACAATAATACGATGATCAATATCCTGATACTACTAATTACTCGGCTTTTCAAGTGGCTTAAAAGACGACCAGATATTTGGAGGAGTCACATCAAGGTGAATGTGAAGATAACGTAATAGGCTCCTCACTGACAACGAATCCTTTCGGAGATATATATAAGTCTCATAGAAACCTTCCTGGAGATCAAATCAACTATACAATTATACGGGATCCTTCCTGGAAATCTTAGCAGCCATTCAGAATCCTTACTGGAGTTAATATCAACTATACGGGATCATTCCTGAAAATCATATTAGCCATTCGGAATCCTTACTGCAGATAATATCAAGCACACTGAATCTCACAGAGGGATTATATCAGCCCCACTGAATCCCTACTGGGAATTATTTCAAGAGCACAGTGTCGTCTGGATTAGGATACAAAGTCCAGGCACGCGTGGTTGGATCAGTTGATCCCGTCTGTATATGTTTCCAATTACAAAGCGAGTAATTTTCTCTATAGCGAGGCTTTCGGTTCTGTGTACTAAAGTGTTTAAAATGCAAATCTGCAATGAAATATCTGGACTAAAAATAATGGGCCAACTGTAGTAAGTGCTGAAGAGTGACAGGACATGTCAGAAGTACCAAAAATATCAGGAATATCGGCAATTTTGGCCTGGCTTTGCGGTCATGATCTATCATCTGTAGCACAGGAAATGTATGAATAGAGTAAGTGAATGCCAATGATTATTCATGGTATTTGGATTTTCTGACACTCGCGTTGGTTATTTACATTGAAACGTAATCAAAACTATGCATATTTGATCATTATTGTAGCTGTAATGAATATACTACATTGAATAGATCTAAATAGGAGCTACCTCGTATAGGCTAACAGGCATTCTACAGTTTCCGTTATTCTTTTGGTCTTATGTGACAAGGTTGATATTGCTAACACCGAAAGACTCCAGCAAGTCCCTTCACAAATATGCGTGAATTCCCGGCAACATCATGTAATATATAATATGTACCTGGGCATTCAAGTCTGTTATAATGTCTCAAAAATCTCACATTATTGTCCTCTGTCTACGAAATAAGTACTCACCTAATTGTGCTTCCGGGGGTTCAGCTTTGGCTCTTTGGTCCCGCCTCTCAACTGTCAATCAACTGGTGTACAGATACCTGAGTCTACTGGGCTCTATCATATCTACATTTGAAACTGTGTTTGGAGTCAGCCTTCACCACATCACTTCTTAGTGCGTTCCATTTATTAACTACTCTGACACTGAAAAAAATTCTTTCTAACGTCTCTGTGGCTCATCTGGGTACTGGGTACTAAGTGTACTAGCCTTGATGCATTATTGCCTCAGAGATGCTATAGACGGCACCATACAACGACTCTTAATACCCATGAGTGGGAGTTTAAAGAAGCCTGACTATGGAATGTACTTTTTTGAGATTTGAAAGTAAAAGCAATTGCAAGAAATGCTGGAATCCTTTTTCAGGTTTTGCTGCTCCAAGTTGCTGCCTACCACGAAGGTGTACTCATGAATCTTACTGTACTGTGTAATCAAAAACTGATATTTTCTGTACTAAAAATAATGATTATAATTTGAACATAGATAGAACTAGTTTTTTGGTTTAATTAGGTGTTTTGTGTCGTTGGCAATTATTTGTATTTGTAATACGTGAGTGAAGCATTTATAGAGAGGTGCAATTCGTACACATTAAGAAGCTGAAGTACTGTCTATGAAACATCTATAACAGCTGAGCATCAAAACATTAGCCAGATGCTCGTTAGTCGAGCCGCAAAATCTGTTTTTAAATGGAAAACCTTTTTTTAACAACTAATAACGTTTAAACGATTCTCTAACAGTGCTTTGTTCACTTCCTATGTTCGAACTGCATCTCCATTAATTCTTCATCCACGTACTGCAAACACAAATAATAGCCCACACAACCTAAACACCTCACCAAACTTAACCCCGGTCTAACTATGCAAACAATTTGAGAAATGACAAAAAGATATCTAGAGACATTGCAGTAGCTATACACAGACTCAGACTTGGTTACAGGTGCTGCTGGGAGGTAATAAACCCAATAGTTAAAGAGTGTCATATCTGTGGAACAGAAGCAGAGGCGCCACTATTGCATTACTTATTGGAATGTGAAGCTACTGAAGCCCTGCGCATCAAACTCAACATTTATCCAACGACAAAAGCAGCATTAGATGCACATTCCACAGCGACTACAATGATTAGAAAAGTCGTTGAGGAATGGGACTCACTAGTGAGCATTCTGAATCTACATTCGCCACCAAGATAATGTTATTAAAACAAGACAATAACCAGTACAGTAAAACAGAAGCGAAAAAGAAACAGGGAAAAAGGAGGAAACCCCACCTCCATTTAAAAACTTTGACCCTAATATCACAATAACGAGGTTAACAGTAACAATAACACACAGTAACAAGGCGAATAACCGAACTCAATTCCGGGGTCACCATAGCCCGTGCTACACAGACTTTTCTTTCTGAGTAGCTAAATCTAAAACAACAACAACAACATTTGAGAAACGACCAACTTTTCGAACACAATATGTTAAAGTGAATGTATCTTTAAAGCCTGCAACAGCTTGGAAAAACATAGCTGGTGGATTGGGTCGAGTTAGAAAAATCTTTATTCATAAACAGCGAGTTTGACGGGTGGAATAACGAACATTTCGCTATTGTTTATGAGGGCGGGACGAATAATATCTAAGGCATCAAACAGAACAGACAAAACAGCCAACGAATCCATGAAGTAGTGGTGAATAAATCTTTTGAAGCAATATCGGCGTCTCTTATGACAAGCCCCACTATCAAGTGTACCTGAGGGAGTTGAAAGCAACGGTACCAGTGAAGATATAAGCCATGGCATGGGCTATGAGAGCAGGGTGGGAGTGAGTGTCAATAAAATCAGTAGTAGTGATAGCAAGAATCACAGTGCTAGAAGGAACAGGAGGAACAGTAGTAAGGGTGCCAGGAAAAGAAGCAGCAGCAGCGATAGGAGGCACGGTAGCAGCAGCAGCAGCGGTTACGACGCGCCTGGTAACAGGAATATAAGAAACAACCGTTTCTTATAAACAACAACAAGCAGCATCAGCATAAGGATCAGTTCTTGGCAGCAACATCAGGACCATCAGTGGCAGCAACATCAGCACCAGCAGTGGCAGCAACATCAGGACCATCAGTGGCAGCAACATCAGGACCATCAGTGGCAGCAATATCAGCACCAGCAGTGGCAGCAATATCAGCACCATCAGTGGCAGCAACATCAGCACCAGCAGTGGCAGCAATATCAGCACCAGCAGTGGCAGCAATATCAACACCATCAGTGGCAGCAATATCAGCACCATCAGTGGCAGCAATATCAACACCATCAGTGGCAGCAATATCAGCACCATCAGTGGCAGCAATATCAGCACCAGCAGTAGTAGGCGTGGTATCAGGAAACAGATACACCATTGACGGAGGCAAGAGCAGAAGCCGTTCGCAGTATCTGGCCATTGCAACAACCTCTTTAAGATTATAATTGCACGCGAGGTGATCATTGGACCCAGTTGCCGGCACAGTTAGGGAGGGCTGAGGTCGTTATGACCCATGTCACTCTACCGGAAATAAATACCCTTTCCATTGCATCATAATAATTTTATGACAAATTATTTATAGCTGAAGACAGTTTGAACGCTCTCTGTTGACGGTGGAAACTCGTAAATAATCATAAAGTGATTTATATAATTAATAATTCGGTTTGTAGGGGACAGGAAACTTATGTGTATATATATAAATATATATATATATTCACTTTGGTCGTGTATCGAGGTAGCCCCTAAGATTGAACTACGGAATTTCCACTGAATACAACCCTACAACAGTTGTCTAACTTCCAATGCATATTTACAGCCAGGTGAACAGATGCACTAGGTGAAAGGAAACGTGCCTTACTATTTCTGTCCCGGCGGCGAATCAAACCCGGGGCCATCGACAGTGTGTCGTGAATGATACCCTAAGAATCCAAAGATATTATATATTTATCCTTATATCTGACGATTATTCATCCGTTCGTATAATTATATGGAGCTTATTCTATGTTAAAATTAACCTATATATTTCTGTGCTCAAATTGACATTGTTGATTATTCCCTTGATAACTGGTTAAATCTACAAAGAATTCATCTCTTTTGGATACAAGTTAACGCAAAATTATTATCTATCGTGATGTAAAATAGATATTATCTATTTTAGTACCGAAAATAACACCAAAAGATATGATGCAATAACAGCCGTGGTTACGATACTTAGTGATGTTTGATATTCAATACTATAATTGGCCTCCTTAACTTAACCAAGCGAAACTACTGGTCTAAATTAAAGTTTGTCGAGCTTAACCTATGATAGCTTACCCTTTCTTAAATTAACTATATCTAGCGTATCATTACCTAGTCATTTCTACTAGTTTTCTAGAGTAGTTTTCATGTGTTCCGTTAAAAAAAAGAAAAACAAAAGTAAGCGATGAAAATTTACCGACTGATTGTCATATCCGTAAGACCTATACTTTTCCCTTAAACATTAAACGAACTAATAAAAAAAGCAAGAAAAGCGATCTATCTTCTATTTTCTTAAGCCGATCATTTCATATAAAAGTGACTGAGATCTATTTGGCATCATAGCAATAAAGCTTGCAAATTAATGAAAACATATAGCAAAACATATTTTTTCTAAACTATTACGTAAGTGAAATGAAAATGCATGATTGTAAATATCCAAACAAACGAACGTAATTACATTAATTCCCTAATCCGTGCCATGAGAGCAATTTTCACCCGGTAAATCTATAACAAATTAAAAACTAAAAAAAAAACGCCGAACATATGACGGAAAAAAATGCTCTTCTCTCCAAATTTTCTACTTCACCACCATCATATTTAGGTAAAAGAGCCTTTACTTTAAAAATGAGCCTACATAACTGTACTGAAACTGTACTGAAGCAAGCGGGGAGCCGGTCGGCCGAGCGGACAGCACGCTGGACTTGTGATCCTGTGGTCCTGGGTTCGATCCCAGGCGCCGGCGAGAAACAATGGGCAGAGTTTCTTTCACCCTAAGCCCCTGTTACCTAGCAGTAAAATAGGTACCTGGGTGTTAGTCAGCTGTCACGGGCTGCTTCCTGGGGGTGGAGGCCTGGTCGAGGACCGGGCCGCGGGGACACTAAAAAGCCCCGAAATCATCTCAAGATAACCTCAAGATAACATTGCATCTAAGCTTATGTTACTTAAATCTTTCAGTGAGCTTCAGAAGAAAATGTGTTCTATGAAGATTAGTTCCAGCTTTACCTCCTCGATAAAAACGAAAATATAAAAACGGAAACCACATATAATACAGTCACATCGCACTATAGAAAAAAAACAAGGAACTTAAAATATTTGAGAGCAATCATATCGAAAGACTTTAATTTTGAATAACGCATTAATATAGGTGTAAAAGTTGCAAGAGAAAGAACAGTCTGGATAACAAGAACCTTTCACACAAGTGATGCTAGATCAGCGATACTACTTTTTAGACATTAGTGCTCTCTACGGTGGAATATTGCTGCACACTAAAAGCCCCCATTCAAAGTTGGATAAATTACTGACCTGGAGAGCGTGCAGAGATCTTTTATTGCCCAAAATCATTCCATAAACCATCTAAATTATTGGGAAAGTTTAATATTTCTAACTGTATTCTTTATAGCACAAGTTAGAGATAAATAATAATTTACATGTGGAAGATATGAAGGAACTGATTCCAAATCTGTATATGGAAATAACTTGATACGAGACCAGGAGGCACGGCAAGAAGTGCAAATATCCCACTGAAAAGCAAAGTGCAATGGGTACACTAAGAATCAATTATGTCAACATGAAGCGACCAAGACATTTCTACACACCTTTACGGTGTTCAATAGTAAACCGGATAAACACTTTCATAAGACACCTGATCAACCGAGCACTAATTCATACGTCAGACTTCAAGCAGCTGCATCTAACAGCCTCGTTATCCAAACCACCAACCAGGAAGCTGAGAGAACAGAGATTCCCGTAGCAAACAGGTTGATATAACAGGTAGGTAGGAAGGTAGGTAGGTAGGTAGGTAGGTAGGTAGGTAGGTAGGAAGGTAGGTAGGTAGGTAGAAGTATCAAAGATCAATTACGTACTTACGGTCAAATGTTAAATGATTTCAGTTTTCCGGCATCCCCTACAAATCTATTTTCATTTCTCATGACACAAATTTTCGGGTTTAAAAATTGCAACATAAAACGGAAATATTGTAGTAATAAAAGCAGGAAGCCTGTAAACTGTTAATTTTACTGCAATTGTCACACAATATTAAAGATTTGGGGCGCTGTGTAATATATGTGGGATCGTTCGATTCTAAGAAGGGTAGACAAGTCACACATGTGAATGAGTTTCACTGGTTAAATACAAGAGCTGCTTCTCATGGGCCTAGAGGCCTTTTGTAGTTATTTGTGTTTTTATGTTCTTCACATGGCCTTGCATATCTCTGACTTGCACTGACAACCTGCTTGAACTCACGAGAGCCAAGCTGATGCGCAACTTACCGTTCATATAAGAGCTTCTGAGCTCATCCTTAATAGCTCCCTGCCTGCCTTCACTCATCATAATCTCACCAAACTAAAAACATTTTGACCGAAAACAGGAATGAGTTTTGAAAATCATTTCAATGATTTTGAAATTAATTTATTCTCTCGCTCTAAAAACATTTGGCGATTTCTATTCACATGCAACTATTAATATCTTATTTTTTTCCTCTCGCCTTAGTTACAGTTTGATACTGACGAATGAGATGCCAGAGTGGCCGACACTTCTGCCACAACAATGACAAATGACTCCTTCTCTGCTTCCAATTCCTCCATTTATATTTAGTTTTTGTTCGTTCATACGAAAATCCCAGAGTCTCTCCTTCGCTAAACCAAGTTCCTCAACATTTCAGTCGTGTCCTGGCGCTTTGATCCTTTTCACACAAGGAAGTGATGTCCTTAGCTCGCCCTCGTCTGTACAGCGGAAACCTCTCTTCTTGAGGTCTGGTGATGATCCACGATGATCCTAGTGGATTTGCAATGTTCCTTCCCCCTTCGTCCGGCAACAGCTCCCTGTCCTCGCGTCCATTGCAAGTGCAACAGTCATACAGACTTAGCGCTTTCTACCCATAAATACCTGACCTTACCCAACTCAGCGTCCGTGAGCTGGTGTCCACACACTCCTAGGCCCCTCTACTAACTTGAATCATAGTCATCTATTGAATCTTGACCGTGAAAATCTCGCTCCCACAGGTCGTGATTTCGTTATACCAAGTTTTCCCTTCTCTACGCCCCTGCGCTTCATTAACCAACGAAACATTTTACGAAATACACTATGGATACAGAAGCATTTAAATTCCTCCGAATATTTATCATTATATAACACTGATAATTATGATAAACACCCTATACTAAGATACACTAGGGAGCGGTGATGTACACCTTACACCCACAGCGAACTCTTGCATAGGACATTAAACTACATTCTTCACTCTACCTATTTATATATGAAGAAGTTTTAATGAATCCTAAACAATACATCATAACCTGCAGGGACATGAAGCAAGAATTAAACATTAGGAAAACAGTGTTTTGCAGTCAATCACTACAACATCGTCAAACAGAATCAAGAACATTTTTTTATAGCTACCCACTTCCCGAACTAAATATACGCAAAATGCAAACTTTAACACACAATGCTACACGTCTCTGATTGTTTCCCCCATTGTTACTTAACTACCCTTCACATTCCCCCCTTCTTATATGTCTTATTTGTCTCATATATGTCTTATATGTCTAATATGTCTTATATGTCTAATATATGTCTTATTCTTATTTGTCTCATTGACAAACACTAACTCTATCATCAGCTGCATGTGTGATAAACTTCCTACAGGCGAAATATTATCTACCAATAAGCTCAATTCTCATCTTAGTGCTTTAGTTATAGTTTCAATACATTTTCACACCGGGGATAACCTATGTTCGCTAATGGCCCTTGAGAAGGCATATTGTGTAGTTAGTTTTCAATTGCTTGGCCTACTCGCTATTAGCGTGCTTATTGCCTTGGTGAATTACCAGTTTAAGCTTAACAATCGGCAATGAAGCCCGAGTGAAATACCCGTCGCCAGCTTTGTATAATGCTTTTGGATAATATCTTTGACTAATCACAGTCAGCTTTAGTAAATATTTTGAGTTAAGTATTTGCGTGCGCATGTGCGTGTGTTTGATAAAGCCTTCAGATAAGTAAAATATTATTATGTAAATAATTTACGCGGTTTTATGCGACTTTACCTCGTTAATGGCTCTCTGCTCTTCAGAACATTATATAATGAATTTTGAAAAAATTCACGGAATTCAGAAATAACGCCATCAATGGTGTTCAAGAAATGTGTAAGTACTTCATTCATAATGATGTACTGGCAGGAATCTTTGCGAAGTATTAAAATATTGCTTACTGTGGGTAATGCATGCACGTGACTGTGAAGCTACCGCCCAGTTGGGTGGGTGTGGAGTACGACTAGTAACTGTGTGAATCACCATAGACGTAAAGGGCTTTGTATAGTGACTGATGTGAGCCTCTTGTTGAATCACTTGTGATATAAAAAGATCATTGTTATGTATATGTATTTGTGAACATGTAACATTACATCATATGTGTGTATGTATATGTATTTGTGAACATGTAACATTATATCATCTGTGTGTATGTAACATTAACAATTGTGTAACTATCTTCACAAGATTGTCACTTGCTTAGCTAAACGTACAATAGGGTTCAGTTCCTGAGCCGATTATATGCCTCTGTAACCCTTTCCACCACTGCCCACGGGATGGGTATGGGGTGCAAGATAAAGAAGTTAACAATACCAAATAATAGAACTATGCTCTGTTATTGTGATTGCAACAATTTGCAATTTTATTCTGGTAAGGCGATGGCAGTCGGGTTCGAAATGTGATTCACTGATTTTCCCCCCTATTCTCCCTCTCCCACTTCCCCCTTTCTCCTCCCCATTCTATTTCCTCTTCCCCTCCGACTTTCCCTTTCCTGCCAACTTCGCCTCCTTTTATACTTTCCCTTTGCGTCTTCATTCGATTTCCCCTCAAAATTTCCCCTTTACTACCTTTCGTTTATCTTTCCCATCAAATTTCTTTTACCACTCCTCCCACTTCCCACCAGCTACCCGCCACACTTCCCTTCCCCCTCTTCCTGCCTCTCCTCTTTCCCTCTCACCTCCTCTTATTCCCTCGTCCTTCCTATCCAATTGGTATTTTTCCTCGTAAGATCAGCTTATTCATCCCCTCAAATGATAATCTGTGATCGTTGCTTAATATATGACAGTTATTATATTGTGCAAAACGCCGAGAATAGATTTTTTAATGTTAACATTATGGAATACGAAGAAACACATACACACGCAAAAACACACACACATACAAACGCACAAACACACGCACACGTATACACATAAACACATACATTCTTAGCATGAAACCTTTACCAGAAAAAGGACAAACAGAAATTTGAGAAGATCCAAAGATATGCAACGTGACTCGTTCCGGAGCTGAAGAGACTTTGCTAAGAGGAAAGACTGAGAGTACTGAACCTTACCATGCAATTGAAAAGAAGTGTTAGGAGGGGGGACATGATAACAACAGATAAGAATGTAAGGAAAATTGATAAATTAGACAAAGCAGCGTTGCTGAAAGCTTGGAACATCAGAACTTATCATAGATGGAAACTAGAGGCACAGATGAGTCATAGAGACATCAGGAACACCTTCCTCAGTGTTAGAGCCGTCAATAAATGGAACACATTAGATGCAGCAGTCGTAGAAACTAATTTCATTCAGGGTTTAAAATGTAAATACGATAAAAGCGTAAAAAATATTCATTGCATTAATCTTTGAACGTTTGGAAGGCGGGGCCAGGAGTCTAGCTCGACCCTGCAAACACAACTGGGTGAAAGGATGGGAACTATCGAGAGAAAGCTCCAACTCATTACGACTATATAACACTTGGAAAGGATCAGGATAAGGATTTGGGATGGAACGGGGAGGAAGGAATGGTTCCCAGCCACTTGGACGGTTGGGGATTGAACCTGCATGAAGCGAGACCGTCACTCTACCGTCCAGCTCAAGTGTTTGGGTGACACAACTGGGCGAGTACATACAAACACACAGGTGCGCTACAGGTTTTCAAGCAAGGTGAGGGGATAGCAAGCTGCCGCTTCTCTCGTGGGATATTGTTGATGACTCTCTGCTACACTTAATCCTTTGCCACCTGAGGCTGCTCTGGCAGATAGCATCAGTCACCAGCGAACAGGTGAACATTAATATTTCAAAGTAATTAAAACACCATTTGCATTTATGCAGGAACGATGCCACTGAGATTTGTTTAATGTTGATTGGAGCCACTGAGTATTTTGTGGCTGTATGAGCAATGGCTTCCTTGTGATTTCACGAGAACAGCTGTTTTTTGTAAGGATGGTGATGTCACGCCTCAGATATTAAATGTAAAGATTGGTGATGTCACGCCTCAGATATTAAATGTAAAGATTGGTGAATCACAACACCATGGTGATGTCACGCCGCATATATTGAATGTAAAGAATGATGATGTCACGTTAGCAGCTATATTATGCAAACATTTCTGGAATGTGATTTTTCCGCGGTCTACCACTATATATACAACCACTGAATTATACTCAGAATCTAAATGTTCTATAAAATAATATCTAAAATATGTCTAGATATTCTGGATGATGACCACCTGGATACATGTATCTCACACGGATATATATGTATCCCCTGAAAATTAAATAAAATGAAATCCACTCCCCTGAAATGCAACATTAGGAATGTACTTGAATATATAAAAATACAACAAAAGTTCATTCAAACAAAACCGTAAATTACGATTATAAATCAATCTGACATTTTCTGCCGGATTCTTTTCGTCTTGACATGCATATGATCACATATGTGGCTTATGTCCCTCTCAAATTCTAACAGACAGTGGTTAAGTGGCTTTCAGGTACTACGCTGAAGGTTTGTTCAAGCTGAATAACACCTCATTCCTCATAATTGGTTTAAACCTATTCCTCAGGTTTATGCTGGTCTCCTTCACGTTATCAACGAACAAGCTGCCTCTTGACATTTCTTTCAAATATTGACGTGCCACTTCAGCGAGAGCTTAACTGTTTTGTAGCTCCTCCACCCTCCAGAAGGTAGCTTCAAGGATACTCATTTGACTTTGTCGGAACTTAGTGTCTCAAGTTCAGCTGTTAGCGGTATTCTCAGTATCTTACATGAATATTTAATCGATTCTCTTGAACTTGCAATGTTAATTGTGATTAGATTCGTTTTAGATCTGCTCCAGGAGGCGTTCTGAATTGCAGTATTTCATCATTCGGTTGAGCATCTTCGTTTTTAAAGAGTTAAAGAATACTTTTTACCAGGTTCATGTCTGGTTTCCTAATTACAGCTCATTATAATGTGATGTTTCACTCCTACACAACGTCACACATCAACACAACGTCACACACCAACAGAGCGTCACCAACACAAACGTTACACGCCAACACAATGTCACACATAAACACAGTGTCACATATCAACATAGCTTTACATGCCAACACAGCGTCACCTACCAACATAGCGTCACCTACCAACATAGCGTCACAAAAACACTACCTACACAAAAGATATCTACCAACCCGCTTCCACCACTCACCCACCAGTAGCCAATAGCATGCAAAACTCAGCATTTATTTTTCCCTTTTTTATTTCAGTTTGGTGAACTGGCTGTGATCCACTTGTGCTGCGAACAATAGCAAAAAATAAAATCTAGAGGTTTTCATGTCGGAACAACATGAATATCCTCAATGTGCTGTTGAATTTGGTACTCGACGGATACAGTTTGTATTCTGTATTAGCATTGAAAAATATATATATAAATTAGGAATTTAATAAATTTATTACGAAATCTATTCTCTTTAATGTTTAGGAAAACGTCGTTAGAGGCTGACTAAGGCAACTAATAGATCCCACGAAATTCGGGAACCAATTTACCTCTCAATAGGTCCCATCTCTAAACCTTTAAGAACTATTGCTCACCCCCTCCCCCGCCCCCCCCCCCACATGAGTACACACACAAACCACACGATTTCTGGACCAAAGACCTAGAGCTCAACCGCCGCATGCACAACTAGGTAAGTACACACACACACCACACACACACACACACACACACACACACACACACACACACACACACACACATACACACACACACACACACACACACACACACACACACACACACACACACACACAGTGTGTGTGTGTGTGTGTGTACTTCGTTGCAAGACAGAAGAGTTAGGGGGGACATGATCACCACATTCAAGATTCTCAGGGGAATCGACAGGGTTGATAAAGACAGGCTGTTTAACACAAGGGGCATACGCACTAGGGGCCACAGGTGGAAACTGAGTGCCCAAATGAGCCACAGAGATATTAGAAAGAACTTTTTTTGTGTCAGAGTGGTTGACAAATGGAATGCATTAGGAAGCGATGTGGTGGAGGCTGACTCCATACACAGTTTCAAGTGTAGATATGATAGATCCCAATAGGCTCAGGAAACTGTACACCTGTTGATTGACGGTTGAGAGGCGGGACCAAAGAGCCAGAGCTCAACCCCCGCAAGCACAGCTAGGTGAGTACAACTAGGTGAGTACAGTGTTCATTGCTATTATCACAAGGATAAGCGTTGTCAGAGTGTCATTACCAGGCTTAAGATTACTGTAATACAAATACACATTGGGTCAGCATTTTGACCTGAGCTACGGTCTGGTCTGAGCTAAGGCCTGGTCGACGACCGGGCCGCGGGGACGCTAAGCCCCGGAAGCACCTCAAGGTAAGGTAACCTACGGTATATGATATCATAACGGGCACTTCCTCTCCATCTCTCCCTCCTTCTCTCACTCTCTATCTCTCTCTGCCTGTCTCTCTCTCTCTCTCTCTCTCTCTCTCTCTCTCTCTCTCTCTCTCTCTCTCTCGCTCAAAACTCTCGATAATGAGCAGCTGAATCAGAATTAAGTCTCGGGGAACAAAACCCACGATAAATATTGCTTTAGAATACCGTAAGAAACAACAATCTGAGTTGAAACAGAATGACAGACCAAACTTAGTGGAGCCTGGTCGGTTCGGCACTGTGCCACCTGGTACTCGCTTCATTGATGCCAACCCAGTCTTACCAATGTTTGACATGCACCCTACATCAATTAGCGCCAGCCGTCTGGCCTCCAATCACGGACAGATGGACATTCTGTTTAGTAGATACATTTCATGCACTTTATAAGTAATTTTTCTACAATATAACATGCTCCAGTCCACTGGAGAATGATTCATTACAACAGGACATATTCTGAGAAAAACAGTACATTTTGAAAACATTCAGATTTTAAATTCAATAAATTTTACGCACATAAGGAGCATTCATTTATTTATATACGCATATAGGGAAAGAAAAGTAAATGTTAACCATTCAATGCTCTAAGCTTACTATTGCATTCATCAACTTAGAAAATCCCTTTTAACCACATGAGCTGAACGAATTAGCTTCTGCCTTTTCCAGATGTTTTAATCAATTTCATTTTCGATTTTAAGACGATAGTATAAGTTGTCACCTCCCTTTGAATTCCACATGTAACGTCGAGATTAGATTAAGTTTTCAGTGAATAACTTTCAGAGAATTAGCGGGGAGGACATTATGTTTATAATGATCATCAGCAGTAATCATTAACAAATTCTTGCGAATTCATGTACATGCTTGAAGTCTGTATCCGGCGCCTGACAGCTGGGTGGACAGCGCTTCGAATTCGTAGTCCTGAGGTTCCGGGTTCGATCTCCGGTGGAGGCGGAGAGAAATGAGCAAAATGTTTCTTTCACCCCTAATGCCCATGTTGCCTAACAGTGAATAGGTACCTGGGAGTTAGACAGCTGCTACGGGCCGCTTCCTGGGGGTGTGTAACAAAAAGAATGCCTGGTCGAGAACCGGGCCGCGGGGACTCTAAGCCCCGAAATCATCTCAAGATAACCTCAAGATATACATATACACATTAAGAAGTGTATACATCGACATCCTTGTTGCATATACGCTTCGAGTCGATTTTAGCCCTGGACTAAAGTAGACTCATGACAAGAGTAAACTTTATGTTTTGATTAGTAAGCAACTATGGTGGCTTAAATAACCCTCCGGGGGTTGTTAAGGTTTAAGGTTAATCACCGAACCAACGTCCGCGCAAGGCGGCCAGACCCTTCTCAGAGGGGAGCATGACCCCATGTACCTGGGATTCCAGCAGCGGCAATAATTCCACGACATGTCTCCCAGTTACTGTGGGGGCGAGCTAGTGGGAGGCGGTCAGTGCTGCTAAATAAGAGGTGTGGCACTTATGAACCCTCTACATCACTCTGTTTCCCCATGCAGTCGCCCCATTAGTCAACGAGATCTATTACATTAAATACTGATTTCACTTTTAAACCAGTGAGGTTTGGGTGGTGTTGGCTGACTGGGGTTTGCTGTTGGTATATTTAGGAACTAATTTTTGTTAATTTTTGGAATGTGTTGTAAGCTGCAAATAATTCCAGTTATTACATGAATGGCATTGGAGAAAATTAAGTGCCATTCACTGTAGTACATTTATAATACTCAGGATTGCAAGCTGTCCATGGAAAATGCTGATCAATATTGACTGGTCAACGAAGACCACATAGTGTGGGAATGCGGAACGTCACCATCCTTCATATGGCACACTGATAGCGGTATCCTTTGTGTAATTACCAGTTTTCAATAACACCAGATATGAAGAAAAGGCTGGCGTGTCCCTGTGAGTGTCAGATACGATCTATTTGCAACAATAACAACCTGGTAATTATGATTTACTTACATGGCAATGTTTATGGTGGTAAATGGTATATATATATACCATGCCCAAAGACCGAAATATTAGATGGAGCTATTCATAACATAATCTGCAAACGTTGTGGGAGATATGAGCTCGCTTTGAATGCAGTTCAAGAGTTAACTATATTATCACGTGGCCAAGAGCCCGTGGAGCGAGTTGAAATAACATTAATATAACGCTACCTAGAGCCTATAGGGAGTGAGGTACAATAACAATAATGGCAGGATTATTTATGTCTTAACCAGCTCGGTTATTAAGAAGGACTAGCGTACGAGTCAACGATACACGGAACTAAGAACTACGTTCTGTTTAGAGGTCGTGTTCTTGATAGATATCGCCAGATTTTACATCCTGAAAATCTGTCTGATGTACACAGAAATGCTATGAAGATCCAGGGAAGCATCAGCAATGAAATAAATTGAGGCGGTTGATATCTATTCAGTACTCTATATTGCAAGCATGAGCAAAATAATGTTTAAAGTTAAATGAAATAAAGGAATAATCATTTATTATTGGATGTGAGAAAACGAGAAAATAAAATTTGTTTTCAACAGCACAAATTACTCATTATTTACAATTTGAATGAAGGACAAGTAGGCCATGAATGCACGAGTTTCACGTCTGTGTTCATACATCTTTGCAGGAAAGGTGAATTTATCTGCACTCTCGGCCTGCACCCAAAAGCTGCACTCAGAAGTTGCACTTACGAGCTGCACCCACTTGTGGTGGTACATGCATGCACACACAAGCTGCACCCAGATGACGGGATATATATTTTGCAGGTTCTCCTTGCACAGCTTCATTCACGTTATGTTGAACAAATCATTGATCTACTATTCTCATTGCATTTAAAATTTTCTTTACCCCCCCCCCCATCGGCAAATCGCTCTCATCGGGCTCTAACGTCCTGGTATTCCCATCTTAGTCTGTCAGTGAGTGCAATGAGATTGGGAGCAATATACGTCGAATTGTTGAAGTTATTCATTTTCTCAATAATCTGAACCAGACCAAGCACGTCACAGGCTTTGCAAGCAACTTGCTTCGTTCAGCGGACGTTGAAATTATTTTCTCTAGCGCTATAGTGGCGCTACAGTGGCGCTACATTGGCGTTATATTGGTGCTAGAGTGGCGCTATAGTGACGCTACAGTTGCGCTTCAGTAGCACTATAGTGGGGCTTCAGTTACGCTACATTGTTGCAGTAGTTACGCTACTGTTGCGCTACAGTAGCGTGGTACAGTGGCGCTACAGACAAGTTTAAACTCTCAGCTGAGTACCAGTTAGGTACTTCTTAGATCGCATTATATATATAATATATATATATCATATAACGTTTCATTCACAGTTAATTTCTGATTTTTATGACATTACATGAACTGCATTTGATTTTTATTCTTATTAACTGATTATCATTAGTAATACTAAAAATTAATGTGTACAAAACATTAAAATTGATTGTTACTCCATATTTAAATATTTTCAAAATGTCGGACCAACGCTATCAACGCTAAATTATTCTCAGAGGCATCGTTCCAGTCTATATGCAAATTGTTTGTTAATTACGGGTTAAATTAATGTTTACCTGATCGCTGGCGACTCGTAGTTCCAGCCCAGAGCGGCGTCAGGTGGCAAGGGATCAAGTGTTGTGGCGGGGATTCGAAGTATTGGATGCGAGCGAGGCAGCAACTTGCCCCTTACTCAGCCCTAAGGGTTTGTTGAACTATTGTCGAGGCAGCCAAAAGACACTCTCACAGCCTTCTGGTTTCCAACGCGTTTGTTCTCTCTCATATTCGGGTGAAAGCTATCTTGTTCATGTGTTCTCTTGTTCGGGGGGGGGGGTGTTCTCTTAAGGGCTCGAGTGTATTTTCGTTTCTGTTCTGACGTTTGGTTTATGTTCTTTCATCACATTACTTAAAGGAGCAATATTTGTATATTGAAATATGAACGTTTTTTCCGCCAAACACAGGACGAAACTACGACGTTACTACAGCAATCGAACAAGTTTTAACATGTAACAAGTTGTAGCAATCAATGTAGAAAGTTGTAACAACGTTCTTAACGTCATAACAAGTTATACCAAGATGTAATAACTTTATTACAAGCTGTAACAAGCGGAAAATAGGGCCAATTACGTTTTGTGTTTGCAGGACTAGTACTCTACCAGTCACTAAGTGGGGTGTCGTTTATACCAAATATATATATATATATATATATATATATATATATATATATATATATATATATATATATATATATATATATATATATATATATATATGTGACGGTAACGTGTTGGAAATGGTGGTCGGCAGTCTTCCAAATGGCAGATGTCAATGCTGGGCCACATATATGTAAGTTATAAAAAAAGAGAAAAAAAAAAGAATGACTGCTTGTCTGATAATCTGTGGTAAGGTAAGGTAAGATACATGAAAACACAAATATAAAAAATGCAATTTAATTACTCTAGTAAACAAAATAAAATAAAGACAATTCCTTGGCATTTAAAATAATGTAAAAGTAAAACACGTAAAAATATATATAACAAACTGAAAAGGGGGGAACTGGTTACGTTAACAGGAATACAAAGATAAATGGTGCTGGGAATATATGCGCAAGCTATCAACCTCTATTTGATCACACACGGTGAGTCAAGTAGGTGTTCACAGCTAGAGCACTAGATATATTCTGATGAAGGTGCAGCTTGCTGGCGTCGACGTTGCTTCGGCGAGGAACGTGGTTGGAGAAGGACTGCAGTGGCGTGTTCTCGAACGGCCAATGAGAATGCAGGACGGCCGCAAGTCGGTAGTTTGGCAGTTGAAGGGTTCGGCGCGTCGACCAGGTGTGCAGCAGGTCCAGGAGTGGGGGGAGGGGGGTTGTAGGTGCGTGGCTGGTCTTGATATATACGTTTAAGCCACTGTAAAACGTATCTTGAATATTGCTGGGAACGTGATGAAGGAAGAGAAGAGCAGGCTCAATCTCTGGGAAGAGATTATTGTCACAATATATATATATATATATATATATATATATATATATATATATATATATATATATATATATACTACCGTTCTATATATATATATATACATATATATATATATATATATATATATATATATATATATATATATATATATATATATATATATATATATATATATATATAATATATATATATATATATATATATATATATATATATATATATATATATATATATATATATATATATATATATACATATATATATATATATATATATATATATATATATATATATATATATATTTGGTGTGGTGTGTGGTGTGTGTGTGTGTGTGTGTGTGTGTAGAATTACATATATTGCGTATCTTGTCCTTTTCATTAGGTCTATGTATTTCTTGGAATATGATTTGTGATTGGATTTCATAGTCCGAAAGATTGATTTGGAGTGTCGTGCGTGCCGACATAACGTTACACTCTGTGTAGGGATTAACAGTTAGGCAATGGTCCTTAACGGCAAAGTACGAAACGTGTTTATGACCCGGTCCTGCCTAGTCAAGCATATTAAGAGGCTTGAGTCAGTCCAGAGGTTCGAAAACAGTTTCATTCCTGATCTGAGGACGAGAGCTGTTAGGACACCTTTTATGATGTGGATCATACAACACTGAAGAGTTCAGACCAAGAGGCAATACAAACACATAATGTGATAAACAAAGAAGCAAGTACCTATTAATCCTATTCATAAATATTATTAAATTGTTAGCCATAATATGGCTAGCTGCTTATTTATTCGACTTATGTACAACCATGTTTCCTTGGATCTTAAGTGGAAGCTGAACAGATGCATTAACCAGTAGAAAATACAAGAAAATCTCTTACAGAGTTCGGAAAAAAACAGAGAGCTGAACGAACCCGAAAGAGTATGAAGTAAATACACGAGTTCAAAATAGCAACATTCTATGGAACGGTAGTTGGCTGGCCAGGAAACTGGAGCAGAAGCTCATCTCTGGTGACGAGGACATTCACTGGCTAAGACCTACGACTGGTGGAATGAATGATATTCATTCCATCATTGTTGGACATAATTATGTAATACTTCAGTTCAAGCATAATAAACTCAAGTGCAATTATTATTTAATTAATCCTCTAAACGTGTATGTTCAATCAACATGCTTCTCATGATTGACTGAAATTGAGCAAATTACAAAACAATAAGGGTAAAACTATAATTACGTACATCACTCGTATAACCCACTGAATGACTGCAAAAATAAGTTAATTAAAGCAAGATACATTTAATGGAATTAACCAAGACGTACTACATAATGGCCCCCGCCACGCTGCCAGTAATGAACGCGGGAGTGGTGTGAGATCAGCTTGATCCTGCTGGCTTGACTCCATTGTAGCGTTCAATTCCTCCTTCCTGCTTACACGGAGAAGTAATTCTGCTGTCTCTTCTGCCTCTTATTTGAGACCTAGTAAGACTAATATTCTCTCTCTCTCTCTCTTGCTTACACTAGAAGTAGTTCCACTGTCTCTTCTGCCTTCTACGTGAGACCTCGTAAGACAAATATTCTCCCTCGTACTTACATGGGATAATAATTCTACTTTCTACATCTTACGTTAGATAAATGTTATCTTACCTGCTTTTACAGATGAGTTATTTTGCTCTCTTCTTTACCTCTCATGTGAAACCCTGAAAGACTTAAAGAATATTCTACTCTCTTAGAGCATCAGTCACCCCTGATAGTTTCTGAATCTGTTCTTAAGCTATTGTCCTCAACAGTCTTGAAAATATTGGTGACAACGTTATTAAAATATGGGGTAGACTGCCTGTATGGGCCTCAGACAAGGCTCATGATCCTTAGTTCCTATGTTACGTAAGCAGCCCGGCCTCTCACATTTCCACAACGGATTGAAAATGGTGTACTAAAACGCCCAAACCTAACCTAACCTGACGTAACCGAGAGACCTAGGCATATAACACGTGAATGTTTGTGAGACACTTTAATTTTTAATGCGTCATGTGTTTTCGTGTTGGATTTTGACGTCAAGATGTGATGCATTTTTCCAGAGGACAGTTTGAAGTGAGTCGGCTTTTATGTGAAACTTCAATGTTCCAATGCGTTGCGTTTTCGTTCGTGATCAAGATTTTTTTGGGCGATTTCTGAAGGGGTTTTAGAAGCTTTTGCTAGGCGTTTAGAAATCTATTTTGTTGGTTACCTAGTAGTTGTTTGGGCGTTTATGACATTCATGGTTAATTTATAGATTTTTGTTAAGTGTTTGGTAGTTTTTTGTTTGTCACTTAGTAGTTTTTGAGCTGATTTAGTAGTTTTATTTAGCTTGCATAATTTTTATTGGATGCATAGTAGTTTGTTTGTATGGCGTTTATTAGTTTCTTGTTTGGTGATTTGTAGTTTTTTATGGGCGTTTGGTAGTATTGTGTGTATCTCCTTGTGGCTCTCTGATGGGTGATTTATAGGACTATGTTGGAAATTTAGTGTTTTTTGAGGAACGCTCAATAGTTTTTTGCTGGCCTATTTGGAATATATTGCTAGACGTTTGTACCTGCTAGATTTAAGAGATTCCGAGGAGCAAAGAACTGCCGTATTTTAGTGCACTTGATACTAATATTGCTACCAGGGAGGAAGAGAAAGATTTCATTGCATCAGTAGGTATGTTCCCCAAACTTATTCGCGTCTCATTAAAATATTATGTAAATGATGAAAGGAGAAAACTGTCATTTTAATCTTAAAATATTGAAATAATCTCAGACAAAATCAGATTTGGGAATAAAGTCAGCAACTTACAGTATATTGACAAATCAACAGTGATTCCTCAATTGAGTGTTTTGTTTTACTTCATTCATCAGCTGCTGTAAAGAGAGGATTTTCTAAAAATTAAGAATTAAGACAGACTTCAGAAATCGTCTAAATACGGAGTTTATGAATGAGATAATTCTAACAAAAACTAATGGATCTGTCTGACGGGTTAGCAATGGGAACCATCTATGAAAATTTTTCAAACATCATTTATATTTCAGACAGTTATTCGTATTTAAATAATATTAATAAGCAACCCAGTTTTTTCTTCATTCTTTTTCCTGATAAACACAGCCATCACTTGTTCAAATGTCTGTAAGTCTAGAACCTTACTCTCTCTACGATCATAGTTATAGGAAGATAAAATGGGAAAATCAGTTTGTTTACTTTCATTAAAACAAATGGTCAGTATATTTTAGAGTACTTTACGATACAGACGGCACACTTTTATTGGAAGTTGAGTTGTAATATTTTCTTGTAGCACGCACTATGTTCTGGACTTGAGAAATCAGCCGTCCTTACAATGCAGCGATGATGAGAGAAAGAGAGAGAGAGAGAGAGAGAGAGAG
>WNGS01165523.1:31697587-31721774 GCA_020271785.1 Procambarus virginalis | reverse complement strand
CACACACGAACACCCAGCCCACCACACACGAACACCCAGCCCACGTCAGTTCCCTTCTATTTTCGATTTCGTAATTATAGAAAACACTTTCAACAGATAAATTTCCGACCGTTTAAAGATGGCATATAGGCAACGGAGAGCAGCTAAGAAAATTTACTGAAATTTGTGAATGAAAAGTGCTTTAAGAAAGCTTTAATATATAATCCAGTACGACTCTGAAGTGAATTCTATGTTAAAAGTATTAATAGAATAAATCAAAGAGGAGGGTACGCTTCTGAATAAAATTTTCCTGTTTTCCAGTATAAGAGGTGGCCGGCCTTATATTGCCGAAGTCACCAGGCATATGTTGTCCTGTGAGGAACGCTCATGCAGGTCTCATAAATCAGGGCTCTAAGCCCAACCAAACGAAAAATGTAACGATAATATTAGTTTTACGTTGTCTGAATGTTGCTAGACTGTTGTTGTTACGCTATGAGTTTTAGGGAAGATGGGTGTTGATGAGCTCGTTAAGGCATGCACAGCTATGGACATATACACTCATGTATGGCCAATCAACATGTCTAGTGTTTTCAATCACAACAAATAACATTCCAGATTTCAAGATCCATCATCAGGCACAAAATGACGAATTCGTCCATTCACTGAACAGCACGCACCCATACACAAGCGCACACACACGCACACACACACACACTCAGTTACGAAGGATGGGGTCTGAAGAGCGCCTGAAGGAACTGAACCTTACGACACTAGAAAAAAGAAGGAAGAGAAGGATTGTGATAGGAACACATAAAACACTCAGGGGAATGGACAGAGTGGAAATAGACGAAAAAATCACATGAATACTAACAGAACGAGGGGACATGGGTGGAAGCTGGAAACTCAGATGAGTCACAAAAATGTTAGGAAGTTTTCTTTTAGCGTGAGAGTAGTGAAAAAATGGAATGCACTTAAGGAACAGGTTGTGGAAGCAAACTATTCATAATTTTAAAACTAGATATATAATGAAATAGGACCGGAGTCATTGCTATAAACAACCGATGACCAGAAAGGCGGGATCCAAGAGTCAATGCTCGATCCTGCAGGCATAAATAGGTGAGTACAAATAGGTCAGAGTAACATACACACACCCACACACCACATACACACACCCACACACACACACACACACACACCCACACACACACACCACACACACACACCACACACACACACCACACACACACACACACACACACAGAGAAGAATAAAGGATCGTTCTTGTCAACCTGAACCAGCTGAGCATATTATAAAGCATAATACTATTGGATTATTGGTTGGCGAAAGACGTGTTGCACATTATTTCTCATTTCTCCCAATTCTCTTTATCTCCCCGATTTTCTCTATCATACTTGCATTTTCTCTTAACACGAAAAACGACAAATTCCATGATAAATATGAGACGAATGAAAATATTTTATCAATATAGAACAGAGTCCCACTATCAGAGAGACATGTTTATATTCATAAGTCATGGCAGATATTCCAAATTCCTTGAGTGTTTCTGTGCTCTAATGCTTTCTGTGTATGTTGCTGGATAACTGTCAAGCTGCCGGGCAACACAGAAATCCCAGTCTGGAATGTCGCTGTCTGGGTTACGCTTTTCTTACACTTCCCAAAACACTTGGAATTTGTATTAGAAATGCCGAGTTTACTTCAGCGCTGTGTGCAGCATTCGTATGTATACTGTCTCTCACTTTTGGGTATCCGGCTTGAATTCTACAGACTCGCGAGTATCTGTTATCTTGAAGATTGAATCATAAGGCATCCAGTTTTCAAGATAACAGCAAAGTTATTATCATAAGCCAAGCTGTCTATCTTGATATCATATGAAGAGGTCATAATTTGGGACCTAATTCGACAACCTCATGTTGTACTATAGTGATGACCATTTAATTTTCAACAATTAAAATTAAAATAAAGACGGTGCAATTAGTCATTATAATGGATATATTAATTTTCATTAGAGCCACTGCTAGATTTGTTCATTGATTTTATTTGCTACACTAGTCCTCTTGAAAGGAAAGTGAAGCAAAGAAGCTGCCGTAACTGTCAACACAAACTTTCTAAGATAACGACTTTGACGTAAATTCACAAAACAGTAAACAAAAGTTGAACCTCGAACTTGTAATGTCGCCCACTGAGCTCCTGGATAATGCATTGTAACGTGGAGACTGAGACAGCCTTTACCCAGCACACGTCTGAGTGCTGGGTAAACAAATAGTTTTTTGGACTTACCCCTCATGGAGAAGGTGAGTACACTGAGAGACTCACTGAAACTGTGAGGGCTGTGAGAGCAGAGGTGGAATCTCTGTGTGAGGAGCTTAGGCTGTTGAGGCAGAGTGTATGCCTTCATAAAGAAGCTAAAACAGAGTTAGGCATCTGATGTGGATTGTATCCCAGGAAATATCAGTAGTTAACCTAGAATGGGACCTCGATAACATTAATTGGTTTCTGTCTCTGGCAATATTAAAACAATAATAATTACCACTTTGCATATTGAATGCATTTATTGATGCAGTAAGTTGCAGCGACAATGGAAAGTGAGAAAGGGGGTAGAAATCACTGGACCTAAAACATTCCTCTTACACATTTAACCTCAGTCCGAGACCAGCATTTCTGATGCAAATAGATTTCATGATTGATCTCTTTGGCTTATTCTGTTTAAATTTCTTGTTAACGTTATCTCCTTAATCACTTTCAGGTTCCCTTTCATGACAGAAGCCCTTCTCTGTCTTTATCTAACACAGTCCTTCTCTTCTCCTGCCCTTCTCATGTGACGTTCACGACATTCCATCTCCTCTCTCTCTGTCGCTATCTTGGCCCGGCTTCTACAGTCCTTCTCTCTATCTATTATCCTCAATTCACGACAATTCTCCTGTTTTTTCTGTCCCTTATGTCTCGTCCATCACAATTCTCCTTCTCTCTCTGTCTCTTCTACCCTGTCTGCTACAATCCTCCTTTTCATCCTGTTTCTCCCATGCCCTTCCACCACAGTCGCCTCAATCCTTTTCGTATTGTCTCCTTCGTGCCCCGCCCCGTCTTCCAAAACTCTCCTACTCTTTCTCTTTTTTTACCCCGTCCAGTACAATCCTTCTCCTCTTCCTATTCCACAGCGCCGTTTTCTGCGCACACATACTTTTCCAGCTCCTTTTTGCTGTTCCCCATCCCTTTTTTCCTCTTTGGTATTCTCCTTTCCTTTCTTTCATCCCTTTCTTCTCCTCGTCATTCTCTTCTTTGTTCTATCCCTCAATCTCTCTTCTCTCTCAGTCATTCTCCCTTCAGACTCTCTAATTAATCTCACACTAAACGGAGGAAATGGCACATGAGTCAATGGCTTATTCAGGCGAACTCTGAGTTAATTTTCTCCCGTGTCTGCATGGGAGTGGCAGTGGTTGTGTGGGTCCCGCTCAATATGATGTGTTGTGGGGTAACCTGGGAGGGCTTTCACTGATTTAGTGGAGAGAGAGACCTTAATTCGTATCTTTTCTAGAAATGGAGATTTTTCTTTGATGTGAGTATCTTTTCTTTGATTTGGAGCACCTTCGTATTTTTTCTAGTATTCTGAATACATTTGTTTATCTCTCTCTCTCTCTCTCTCTCTCTCTCTCTCTCTCTCTCTCTCTCTCTCTCTCTCTCTCTCTCTCTCTCTCTCTCTCTCTCTCTCTCTCTCTCTCTCTCTCTCATATGTTTATTTTGTTTTGTTTACTGTCGTTGCTTTTGTGTTTACTAACTGTTTGGGTTTTCTTATTTTCGTCTGGCTTCTTTCTTGTTTTATGTGTGTGGTTATATCCAAGTTGTCTCTTTTTGCTTTCTTCCTTTATTGTTATGTATTAACTATTCTCATTTCATCCTGTTTTCTGTTCGTGTTTTGCTTAGTATGGTTGCACAACTATTTTGTTTACAAATTATTTGCTACTTGTTTTTTTTTGGCTTAGTTTCTCTTCTTCATCAGCTTTTCCCGTGTTAGATCTTCATATACTCGTAGCACCTGCAGCTTAGGACTCAATATAGAGATGAAGAACTCAAGGTATTCTGTTGTGTGTACATGGACAATTGAGCACAATTAGGACATTGATCCAGGAAGAAATCCATTAACCGTTAAGTTATCGTCCAAGTGTATCCAGCTTCACATTGTGTCCTGTTTAAGGTGCAGCTTTACCTTGTTTTCTGTTGAACGTCCAGCTTTACCTTGTAATCTGTTGAACGCCCAGCTGTACCATAGGATCATTGATTTAATAAGAACATACATCATGAAATTTTATGTTGAAATAATGTATGAAACAAATCAAAATCTATTGAGATACCACCTAATTCTTGGGACATAAATTATTTCTTTAGTTGGTGAAGTAAGAATTTATTAGTTTAATAGTAGCAGGAGAAGGAAGAGAGAGTAAGAAGAAAGGATAGGAAGAGCAACAACAAAATAATCTTTCTCCGTCTCCAAACTCCTGCGAATCTCCCTCCTCACTTCCTTTTTCTGCTCGAATTATTTATTTCAATACATAAAGAGAAAATGGAAACATCTGACTCTACAATAACGACATAACAATTTCTTGCAAAGCCTTATAAACAAAATAAGAAGAAAAGGTAATCAAAACAAGAAAAATCCATGATAGCTATGTAATTTCATTTCACAATAAAACTTAAGCCATAAGCCATCGTTGTTTTCTTCAAATAAGAGTATTTTTTTAATCAAGAACGTAAACCATAATTCACTAAGAAGATTTGCAGCATTTGTGAAGCAAATATTTTGCCGAGTGTCTCCATGACGCTGGAAATAATGTGGCAACATTTATTTGGTCTTGATTTTTATACAAGATAAAATGGTTCAAAAAGAAATAACAGTTAAAGAATTATTTTCTCACTTTATCCGTCATTTTTTTGTGTTTTTTCAATGTATATTCTTCACTAGAATGTGCTGGTGTCTAATATGTATTATTCTTAAGGACATATATTCCTCTCTAATATATGATTCTCTCTAGTATAATTTATTCTCTATTTTATTCTTCATTCTTTTATTTGTTCATTTACAGTATTTATTCTATGCTTATCTCTAGCATTTTCTATTTGATATAATATTCCGCTCTCTAATGTTTGCTCCTCTTCACTCTAATTTTCCAAACAACTTTTTTCCGTCATACAGCTTGCAACATTTCATTCACAGTGTTAAATATTAATAACACTTGCATTATAAATTGAAAACAAATTTACTATCGGCTGTTTTTCACACACACACAGAACTCTGCAACATTAGCAGAGAGGTTTGTAGGAGTCACAGAAGTTTTCCAAATGCAGTAATGTATTCAGTTTTGTATTCGGTACTCTATTGCGTCCTGTTTTTAGCTGATATTTTATTATATTTCAGAGCCTATTTACATTTATGAAGTTCTATTCTAGTGAATATTGTTGTCGGAGGCCCTACATTCGTAGTGAATATTGTAGTGAATGTTATTGCCGCCCGTAACTACATTTGTAGGAGCATTGCAGGCTAGCGTAACTGTCTTTGTAATGAACATTGTCAGCAGGCGTTGTGGGCGAGAGTAACTGCATTTGAGGTGAATATTGTGAGCAGGCGTAACTGCATTCGTGGTGAACAGTGTAAGCGAGCACGGTGGGCGAGTGTAACTACATTAGCAGTTAGCATTGTGGGCGGGCGTAACTTCAATTCTGGTGAACACTGTGAGTGGGGGTAACTTCATTTGTACTGAACATTGTTTGCTGGGCATAACTGCATTTCCATTGAACATTATGAGCAGCTTAACTTCACTTGTAGTGAATTTTTTGAGTGGGGGGTAACTGCAGTTGTACTGAACTTTGTGGCGTGGACGTAACCGCATTTAAAAATCATTGCAATGAACGTAAATAATTAATTCAAACATGAATTGCGCGCAACAAATCCTTAATGACGTGATGAAAACAATAATGCAATGATCAATATCCTGACACTACTAATTACTCGGCTTTTCAAGTGGCTTAAAAGACGACCAGATATTTGGAGGAGTCACATCAAGGTGAATGTGAAGATAACGTAATAGGCTCCTCACTGACAACGAATCCTTTCGGAGATATATATAAGTCTCATAGAAACCTTCCTGGAGATCAAATCAACTATACAATTATACGGGATCCTTCCTGGAAATCTTAGCAGCCAATCGGAATCCTTACTGGAGTTAATATCAACTATACGGGATCATTCCTGAAAATCATATTAGCCATTCGGAATCCTTACTGCAGATAATATCAAGCACACTGAATCTCACAGAGGGATTATATCAGCCCCACTGAATCCCTACTGGGAATTATTTCAAGAGCACAGTGTCGTCTGGATTAGGATACAAAGTCCAGGCACGCGTGGTTGGATCAGTTGATCCCGACTGTATATATTTCCAATTACAAAACGAGTAATTTTCTCTATAGCGAGGCTTTCGATTCTGTGTACTAAAGTGTTTAAAATGCAAATCTGGAATGAAATATCTGGACTAAAAATAATGGGCCAACTGTAGTAAGTGCTGTAGAGTGACAGGACATGTCAGAAGTACCAAAAATATCAGGAATATCGGCAATTTTGGCCTGGCTTCGCGGTCATGATCTATCATCTGTAGCACAGGAAATGTATGAATAGAGTAAGTGAATGCCAATGATTATTCATGGTATTTGGATTTTCTGACACTCGCGTTGGTTATTTACACTGAAACGCAATCAAAACTATGCATATTTGATCATTATTGTAGCTATAATGATTATACTACATTGAATAGATCTAAATAGGAGCTACCTCATATATGCTAACCGGCATTCTACGTTTCCGTTATTCTTTTGATCGTATGTGACAAGGTTGATATTGCTAACACCGAAAGACTCCAGCAAATCCCTTCACAAATATGCGTTAATTCCCGGCAACATCATGTAATATATATATGTACCTGGGCATTCAAGTCTGTTATAATGTCTCAATAATGTCACATTATTGTCCTCTGTCTACGAAATAAGTACTCACCTAATTGTGCTTGTGGGGGTTGAGCTTTGGCTCTTTGGTCCCGCTCTCAACTGTCAATCAACTGGTGTACAGATACCTGAGCCTACTGGGCTCTATCATATCTACATTTGAAACTGTGTTTGGAGTCAGCCTTCACCACATCACTTCTTAGTGCGTTCCATTTATTACTACTCTGACACTGAAAAAGTTCTTTCTAACGTCTCTGTGCCTCATCTGGGTACTGGGTACTGGGTACTAAGTGTACTAGCCTTGATGCATTATTGCCTCAGAGATGCTATAGACGGCACATACAACGACTCTTAATACCCTGAGTGGGGGTTTAAAGAAGCCTGACTATGGAATCTACTTTTTTAAGATTTGAAAGTAAAAGCAATTGCAAGAAATGCTGNCCCTCGCCGGCCGCCCCTCGCTACCTAACTCTCACTTGACTGAGCACCCTTCTTACTGATTTTGTCTTTTCCAATTTATCGACCTGTCTCCTCTCCCGTCCGAAGGCATTTTTACATCATTCTTGCCCAGAGTTTGAACTTTTATTTTACCTATTTCATCATTTTTGACCGGACTTAATAGCACATCATTCTTATTCAATTTTAGGACTTTTTTTTAACCATTACATAATTTTTTTACTAGAACTAAGACATTATTCTTCTATGGAGATTGCTTCACATGGGGATTTTATATCTAGGCTTCTCCCTCTTTCTCTCATGTCTCCTTCACAAGGGTAGGAAATCTCAGCATCCTCTTAAGCCCTCTCACTGTCGGTGTGTTTCTATTGCATCTAGTAGTAATATTATCAGTCCTTTCTATTTGTTACTAATATTTTGAATTAGAGCTAGATTATATTTTGCGGAAAATATTTCAGTAATATTATGGTGCGCCTCTGTTTTTGTAAATTATTTAGCGGAAATGCCCGCTATATATTTACATTTCCGGAGTATATTTAACCTTTATTTACTAAATTATTTATTTGTTTTTGAGTTCTAGTCACGTGAGAGTCAATCATTTTGGTAATATCTGGCATTGACAACTATGTTGGTTGGGGGAGGGGTAGAGGGGGGGGGAGATTGTCAAGTTTAACATCATCTACACGGACCTGGAGTCACGGACGTGACATCGCCTTGACACCACCTTGACACCAACATGATAACAGTGGCAATATGTAACTCCTCCTCAAACCTAACCCAAATACGAATGCTAGATATGACACATTTCCTTTTTACGGCCGCCCGAACAAGAGTGCCTAGTATGCTGCCTTAACAACACTAACCCAAGTGGAAGTACGAGACGTGACACACTTGACGGCAGTCCGGAGACCCTGAGCTATGTTTCTGACACTAATGATACAAGCAGAACATCGCGGACAACTAAGTTTAAACATTAAACTCTGGAGGTCTGAAGGAACTGCATGACGGGGAAGGGTAAAGCTTACTGCAAGTAAACCTTCATATTGGATACTAGAACACAAAATATTATAACGCAGGTATTCATGCATTTAATTCTGCTTGAATAATTTAATATAATTAAATTATGGGTTATTGGACCTCGTGGATTTTAATAATAGGAAAATTGTCAAAGCTTCCCATGTATAATTTTTACGTTTCAACTTAAACTGAATGTTATATTTAGTTTGGTGAGCATGTAGCATATAAATTGCAAAAGATATTAAATCTCTGAACTCCAAGTTACAAAGCAGCATATATTGCAATACATAATAATAATAATAATAATAATAATAATAATAATAATAATAATAATAATAATTTCCTTATTTGCATATTGTTTTGATCCAGAACATCATTCACTAAGCAGAGAAGAAGTCACAAAAACGTGGCTGGCGCAAATAATCCAAACCTAACGTACGCTATGATGTGTGAGTGACTTTCATTTCATGTGCCGGTTGGGCTATTTTCCAAACGCAAAATATTCGTGGAATATATTTAAGTAAAACAAATATTAATATTTCATATCAGATAGCAAGTGTATATTTTCAATATACAACAATACTATTTCTTTATAACTCACATTGAAAATTAATATTCTAGTTTCACACACTAGATATTCATCATGAAAGTAAAACAAAAACTATTAAATTTCACTTTTATATGTCATGAGAGATAGGAAGCGCATTAAAGGTAGATGAACACGTTGTGTTGCATATTCGTGTAAAACAACTGTGTTGACCTCTAATCAAACGCAGAAAGCTGTTATTAAATATATGATGCCTTTCATTTCAAAGCCAATTTTCCCCTACCAAGCTTTCCCTGCAATTTTGCAACTTTGACATAGCGTGAATCTTATCGTTCATAACTATGTTCCTCTTTACCAGAATCTACAATTAAGTAATACTTAAAAGTACTGAACTATGTCCTTCGCATGGAATCTTCCACATATATAAAAAATATGACGAGTCTTCTGCATGTATTTTTGTACCAGTGTTTTCAGCAAAATTTGTTTTACAATACACACGAAAAGTAGCTTCTCTGCCAAATGGTAATGATGAAATTACAGGTAGTGGGCGTCCACAGCCTGACAGTATAGGCAGCGGACGACTTGACCTCACAGTAAACTTTGCGACCTGCCTCTAGAATCCAACAGGCAAACACATCAAGGGGACGTACCTAATGAGCTGCTCGCGGGGAAAATGCCCTTCGCATAAACTAAAAAGTCAAGTTCCTCTTTCCTGGCTGTTGCTTCGCGCCGTAATGATGAAACTGTACTCTTATTTTTCCATGTTTAATCGGATATTTTTTCCATTATTTGTATATCTCTTCTTGTATTTTTAACTTCGTTACTTTTTACCAGAGTTTGTATATTTTTTTCATTTATTTTTTACCTATATTTGCGTTCGAAATCGATTTTTATTTATATGCTTTAAGTCTATATTTTGTGTCTGAGTAGCAATTTCTCTATTTCCTCATTTTTTATTCTTCTTCATTCATATAATTTTATCAAAATTTCATGTAAACTGGTTTGCTTTATAATTTTCAGTCTTTCGCTTTCAACCATTAAATTCTCTTAACTATGCATACTTATAACTTTGTAATACTCTAATACTCTAATACTCTAATAATCTTTGTAATACTTATAGTAATATGATTGTTAATAGTACAGTTATATAAGACGAAACTATTTAGGACAAAAGAACCCCCTGTACGTGTAAATCCCTGGGGTTTCCTCTAACGGTGTTAAGTGACTTCTAAACAAGAGAAGATCCTGCAGGATCATGGCTAAGTGTCAAGCGCTGACCCTACTCTTGTCTGGTCTATCATTGTCTCTTTGTCTCACTCTATACTTCATCTGACAGCTTTCCTCTTCTTTCCCTCTTCTTTCCCTCATCTCTCCGTCCTATTCTCCAGTCTATCATTCCTCTTAACGTTTTCGATCCCCTTTGAAAACAATAACACTGTATCAGATACTTTTCCCATCAGCTATTCCAAGAAAATAAAAAAATGGATGAGAAATCTAAGAAAATAAAGTTTAGACAAAGATCAGATCTATTTAGTGTAAAAGTTTATGTCGATACTTCGATTTAAGAAGTGCAGCTATCAGTGTCCTCTTCAGTTCTTAAGTTGAAGAGAAAACCTATTTTCCTGTTTATTGGTAATCTCATTTCATTCTTAAGCTCATCTTTTCAGCCATATTTTATTGTCAACTTCCATCATTCCTTCATGTTTGTGTGAGAGACAAAGTATGAGTGTTTAGAGTGTGTGCGTGTGTGTGGAAGTGAATATGTGTGTGCGTGTTTAAGCGCATGTAAATACGTGAATGTATGAGTGTGTGTCTGGAAGTGTAAGCGTTGGTGTGTGTATGTACGTATGTATGTGTTTGTTCGTTACTGGCCAAACTCCGGACTCCATAATCTCATGGGGAAAGAGTTTTCTGATTATCTGGTTGATGCTGAGACCAAACCTTGGAGTATGTTTTGTGTTCATCTTCCCTCGATCAGATATTTCCATCACGTTTATCTAGACTGCCTCGTTTCTTCTCCACTTTTCTCTCATTGCAATTTGGCTATAATCCATTTTTTTATTTTAAAATTCTTTTCACAAATCCCTCAACGATTTTGCCCTGGTTTTCATTTTATTTTTTCTTATTTCTCTCTCTCTTCCTTTAAATTCTTGCATTTCCTTCTGTCATGGACATTCTTTACGCATCATTATATGTTGGGTTAATTATGTTTTTTTCATAAGTTATTAAAAGCGTTAACAGAATAGTCAGCTGTTAAGTCTGATGGATTTAATTCGTGTTTACTATACAATAAAAAGAGGCTTGTTAAAGGTGTTAATTTCTATTTTGTATATTAGTCGTAATAAAATCACTAAAGTATATATGTAAACTGACTTGTGTTGAATTAAGATAATATAGTATAAATGTAGAGACAAAAACAACATAGCGTAACAAAATTCTTATCTTAAAACTCACGACAAAATTGCTGAATTGGCCAACATAACTGCACCATTAAAGGAGATTTAACTATATATAATCACCTTGAACATATAATTACAGAGGTTATGTCTGGATCCATTACATTTGTCTTGGTAAATGTTATAGCAGTTGTTGAGCAGATGCAGCACGTGTAACTGTCCAGTTATCTCATGTAAGAAATAATTATTTAATTAGAACAGTCTAAACTTAATCTTAACAATGCAGACTCATCTTCAATTTGATATGTGTTAGTTATTTATTTATAAAATGTTTAAAAAGCTGGATTTCATTGTGCCAATGACTTTGTATTTTAATTGTTGCTCGAATATGTCTATGGCAGCAAGCTATTACTGTGTATTCACCTAGTTGTATTCACTTAGTTGTGCTCGCGGGGGTTGAGCTTTGCTCTTTCGGCCCGCCTCTCAACTATCAATCAACTATTACTTACTACTACTATTTGTTTTGTGTTGTGTGTGTGTGTGTGTGTGTGTGTGTGTGTGTGTGTGTGTGTGTGTGTGTGTGTGTGTGTGTGTGTACTCACCTAGTTGTACTCACCTAGTTGTGCTTGCGGGGGTTGAGCTCTGGCTCTTTGGTCCCGCCTCTCAACCGTCAATCAACAGACGGTTGATTGTGTGTGTGTGTATGTGTGTGTGTGTGTGTGGTGTGTGTGTGTGTGTGTGTGTGTGTGTGTGTGTGGTGTGTGTGTGTGTGTGTGTGTGTTTCTATGCGCGTGTGAAGCATATATTAACCCTCATAGCTTTGTGTAGCATGACCTGCCAACGAATACCTATGCAATATGTGTAAATAGTATATACGCAAACGAGTGAACAAATTCTCCCTCGCCAACACACTGCCAGTATCGTAAGAGACAGCCATCCCCCGATAATTCACTAAATGATTACCATCGAATCTATACACGTGAAATGATTCACACACTTTCTATAACTATTCTACCCACATATGTAGATACAAATAAAAGGTCAATGGAATCAATACCCATAACCTAACTATACTCTAAGTCTAACCTAACTATACTCTAAGTTAGATCATGTCTAACTTTAAACAAACCCAGGAATGGGTTCGACATCAGGGTAGGGGTGTGGGGAAAGGGGTGGAAGGAGGCGTAGGCGTGATGGTGACACATGGTACCATAATTCTTTGCCTGGACGACACAATGGTTGCCATATTTCCTCATATATCCTGGTCGAGATGAGTGACCGGGCGTCACACTGGCCTGAGCCTCAATCACTGCTACTTGGGGAAAACTGTTATTACAGGAGAGCTATGAGGTATACATTATGTTCTTATTGGTAGGTCAGGATACATGAAATGTAATATGAAAGATATTTGTGTGTGTGTGTGTGTGGTGTGTGTGTGTGTGTGTGTGTGTGTGTGGGTGTGTGTGTGTGTGTGTGTGTGTGTGTGTGTGTGTGTGTGTGTGTGGTGTGTGTGTGTGTGTGTGTGTGTTTGTGTGTGTGTGTGTGTGTGTGTGTGTGTGTGTGTGTGTGGGTGCGTGTGTGTGTGTGTTGGGATGTTGTGTTTCCATCAATCATCACTTATTACTCTAAATAGCAGCTTCCCATTTGATTCAATCATTTAAATATAATCGAATAAACCATTGAATAATCAAACTTGATAATTATAGTAAGGCTAACTGATGCTGAAGACAATCAGTTATTATGTCCGTGGGTCTAGTACCACAATAGTCTATGCTCTAGACTAACAATCGAGAGATATTAGTTCTGTTCTTGGCAGGACAGAAATAGTTGAACACCTTTCACTTCACTTGATGCTTCTGTTTATTTAGTTAAACAGGAACCCGCGAGTTTGGCCACTGTTATGGGTTGTATCCTAGGGAAGGTCGGTAGTTGCCTTAGGGAAGACCCTTAAAATCTTAGTTACAGATTTTCTTTTGCCAAAAACGAGAATAACTTTCCTGTATTGCTTCTTCAAACGCGGTTTCTTTTGCTGCAAGGAAATTAAATTCTCGTACCTAAATAAACGAATTTGTTCCTACTCTGAAAAATCTACCTTCCAATCATTATGCAAAAAAAAGACCATTGACATCTGTCTAGATGTGAGTAAAATGACTTGTTTTCGTCCATGGGGCAGTTGCATTGAGAATATACCGAGATAATTAGTTCTATTGTAATTTTTTTAGCAGTCTGACCAGTGCATATTTTTTTATAATTTATTAGATATCCATTTTATCAGGAAATCTTTCCTGTCGTATTTTTGTATGCGATCCTGTTTTTTTATCTGATACAAGAACAGTGTTTATAAAAATTCACTTTTTTTAAATCAAAAAAGAATGAGTGCTTTTACATCTCAATGTTAATAAACTATTTTATATTTCCATTAGAGATGCTTGAAGTAAATGCAAAAAAAAAACTGTAAAATGTTGGTTAAAAAAAGATACCGAATAAAAACTCATGAATATTACCCAGTAATTTAGCTAATGAAGACTTCTTCAGAAGCATCAAATCTCATTAGACTTTTCTCATCTTTTGTTAAATTGGGATTATCGGAAGGTAAAAATCACAGATCTAAAGCATTCTGCAAGAAAATGGACAGAGTCGCTTTGCGTACGAACGGTGGAAAATATGCACGTAGGATTCTGCAATATTCTTGCAAGTTAGTAAAGTCCAAAACTCAACAATGGTTCCGTCAAAAATCAATACTTGCAGATGGCAGGAGAAACTTTAGCGCCCAATCTTTTGTCTGCATTTCACTTTGGTAGAAGAAATCTTCAGAAACAGATGGATCCTTGGGAGCTATGTACTCTGGTGAAGGTTCTGTGTGTGAGTTTGTGGGAATTCTATTTACTAAATGAAAGCTGTCAGTAAATATGTTGATGAGGTTTAAAAGTAAAAGATTATCCTCGGCAAACTCCTTCATTTATGTTAAAGGGGGTTGGAAAATAAAAGAAGTTTGGCCAAACTTTGCCAAGTCCATCTTGAAATATCAAGTCCAACAGCAAGCGATTTACCAAAGTTGTCGAGAGCAAAGATGAGGCTCTGAGTGAAAGGGAAGCGAGAGTTATTAGTATGACACAGACAATGCTTTTAATGTCCTGTTGTGTGAGGGAGACCGTCCTTGTGTGACACAGTGTGAGAAAGAAAATTCTTATATATAATAATGTCAAGCATAACGAAAAAAAATCATGTTGACAGTCGTTTACACAACTTTCAAGGCAAATACGCTTAACGTCGATGACAAGAAAACAGAAATAAGCCTTGAACATGTTGATGTTATATTTTCTGTATGTTAACTGTAACTGAAATCATGAACGTTAAATAAAAATTCCTTGAATGATTCTTTCAGATCCGGTCAACAGGCACCATTGTGACCAGAGCCTCAGTCCTGACCTTGTCGCTAATGTATGTTCTGAGAAAAGTAACAAAGGCGTCGCAGATATTGATTTCGGATATGCATTACGGGGAGGTAACAGCAGTGATGAGAGATTAAGCGACTACTCTATAACAGCTATTTGTTTCATTTATTAGCCTTAATAACTTTCACTGATATATTTAGTCTGTACAGAAACATCCTCGCTTCTTGCAGGCCGGTGTTCGATTTCTGATGGTCCAAATGATTGGAAAACATATATTCCTTCTCAATGGCCAATCCCCAGATCCTTGTCCTCACACCTCTTCAAGTGATATACAATAATACTGCCGTAGGGGCTCTTCGCCTCTTGATAATTTCCTTACCTTTAACTGCTGCATTGCATTTTTTTAGTGAAGAACAAATTCAATGCACGTAGATCGATAGCTTATCTCCGTCGCAGCCTCTCTACCCCTCCAGCGAACCGCAGCACACTGAGTCCAGTCAAATGAAACATCCCCTTTATGGCGTGCTAGTGACGTCACGTTAACCTCAGAGAACAGTGTTCAACCGTGAGCCAATTTATATATCACAAGCACAAGGAATTGTTGAGCAGTGGAAGAAATGGGGCTATACTATGTGTTCTCGGCACTCGTGCGTGTCCCGGTATATTGAATAGACACATTGACACCTGAGTGAGGCTCAGATACATTGATACATGGGTTAGGTTAATAAGTATCACGTTAGTATATCTTTAATATTAACAATAGTGAGTCCTTGACATTAACTACAGTTTGATCTTGATATTTAATAAATATATGACCTTGATATTAATAATAGTAAGACTTTAATATTAGCAATAATATGACCTTGCTATTATCAATAGAATGACCATGATAGTAACAATAGTAGACCTCAATATTAACAATAGAATGACCTTGATATTACAATAGTGTAACCTGTTAAACAATTTGTCTTTATTTATATGAGTATGTATGATCATGTATTGTTAGTTACGTAAATTTTAAATATGTATCATAACTTTACTAGTTTCTTTGAAGGGACCGGTCGGTTCGTGGTACGTATTTCAAGTACAAATAAAGGTAACAGTAGGTCAAATGTAATTTATTATTTGTTACATAAATGGATTCCTAACAATTACAGATTTATTTCACTTGTTCCAATTTCTGCTATAAAAACAATTATCTTCAAATCTGAGTACCTGGCTAGGNATACTAAAAGTATTCAAAGATTAATGACTATATAATTATAAATAACTAGAAATATAAGAAGACAGAAGAATACGACAAAACGTTAAACGTATCAGAAAACAGGTGAATGTTTGCCACTGCCTAATGGCACATTACACACGAGCACAACAGGTGTGTTTTGCCCCGGCTTCGTCAGATAAACACGCGCGAGTAACATGTTCAGGTCGCTTCCCCTGTTTACGAGAGTCAAGTTATGGCTAACATTTGTCATGGGAAAACGAGCGAGATACGGCAAGCCGTCGCAGCTCGTAGCTATTCGAGGTATGAACGAGGGAGCGTCAGAGTTCCGAACCTGGAGAGAGAGCCACAGTTCCAAACCAGGACACAATACCGAGTCAGGATGGATAAAGCGCCTTAATTCCGAACCAGAACACGCACAAAAGTTAAAGCAGCACATCCTGTCTCCTTACACTATGCGCTGAGCTCATTCCATAGCTACGAGCCACTTTTAGTCTCAGATGAAGAATAATTTGTCTTCACAGGGACCCACGGGGATGCATCAGACGCTCATAGCGTAATCGGGCGTTCATGCGAGAGAAATGGCCGAAGTTACTGTTACCACAGGCACCACCACATCATGATGTGTGTCAGGGAACTGACGCCACTGATAGCCCTGCTTCATGGACTGTGATCTATGAATTACCCGCCATAAACTGATGTCATAAACTCTGCGTTGAGTCGGTCGTGGTGGTTGTGTGTGTCCGTCACTCGGGTTTCTGCTGCTGGGTACAGTCTCTCCCTAACTTAGGTTCCTTCTAAGGGGTAGTTGTCACTTCTCCCCATGGGGTTCTTGCGTGTGGTTGTGGGCGCTGTCTCTCACAGGCTCCCTTCTGGTGGAGAATAGGCTGAAAATCCAATTTTGGTCCCTCTCCTCCAGTTCCTCAGTAGGAGGTGTCGAGCCAGAAGGAACAATGCTCTGGAAACTGAGAGGATTGTGGGTTTTGTCCCAGAAATTCATTCATACAACTAATTAACATGATCGCCAAACACAGGAGCCTCTGAGAGTGAAGAAACAACGCGCATTGGTGTTGAATGAACCTCACCTCCCCAACCAATAACAGAGGCTGGAGCCTTACACTTTAGATATTCATACATCTAGGAACATAAATTCAAATGGGTAACTATCGTAAGTAATTATCACAATAAGTCACCAAGCGGGGAAACTGTGAAGTAGTAACTACTATAGGGTTTCGTGGCAATTAGGCAATAAATACGGAAGTTGTCATTCTAATTACCTACTTGACCCTAGTAAAGATTAACCAGCTGATTGATTCAGCGACGTTACATTGGACCTCACCCACCATACCCCAGAGAAAAATGTACTATCTATATGAGAATGAGGTTGATGTTGGAAGCCAGACACTTGAAATTGAAATTGAATATTGCAGGATGAATAGTCTTGCAGTATTGGACGGATATAGGGTGGTCAGGGTCGGTGCTATTGGTCAACAAGGCAGCCGGGCCCTATACCCCACGGTATGGGTGAATTGTGGCTGGCGGAGTCACTAGATTTCTTCATTTGGAAAGGATGAACGTGAATTCGGTATAACTTTTCTGAGACAGTGAGATAAATAGTGAGGAGAGGGGCAATATACGGAAGGAGAAGGGTAGAGGCGTGGGAGAGGTGTGAGAGGAGGAACGGGATACTGTGGGAGAGGGAGGTGTAGATGGTGGGAGACGGAAAGAGATAAGGAGAAGGGTGAGAGGTTAAGGGGTGATGGGAGAGGAGTGATCTGTGTAGAGAAAGTTGCAAAAGGTGGGGGGGGGGGAAGATAGGGAAACAAAGATTAGAGAAGGAGGAGACTGTGAGATATGGAGGAGAGGGGGTAGAAAAGCGGGGAAGAGCGAGAGAGAGAGAGAGAGAGAGAGAGACAGACAGAGAGAGACCCGACCACAGTCGGATGCTCATGCCATTGTATCCGGGTAAAGTTAGCTTCCTGATTAAAGGGAAAGGAGGAATACATCACAATACAAATACAGCCGCAGTTAACTGATTCATGATGCTCCCTTCAAACGAGCAGAAGATGAATGCAATAAACCACTGTCACTAAACATCCATCAAGGCCACCAGAGTAACTCAAGACACTCAATCTATTTTAATAAAAAGATTCTTTAAAATAATGGTATCGTCTTACTTAAAGATTATCAGCACCCGGTGAACTAAAATACTAAGCTGATTTTAACACAAAACTGGACAAAACGTCAAATGATTTGTTATAGCCAAAAAATCAAAACTTTTATCCGCAACATAAGCAAAAATTTATTCACGCAATAGAGTCGAAAAAATGGAAAAAATGCGAAAATTTATATCAGTTTACTACTTGGGAGAAAAATTGCTAAGTCTATCAGACTGTTCGATATTCACATTAATAGCAAGCCACAAAGTTTTAGCCAGATCTAAAGGCACACTCGGGCGCGAGGAAGAAATACTGGCCTAACAAACGGTTCTGAATAATCCTGAAACAGCAATTACGGAGGCGAGATTGGAACACCAAGTGTGCATGGCCTCGTACTCTCATCCTGTTTTCATTTTTATGTGAACAATCTTCTGTTCCCCTCGCTTCCCCTCTCTTGCCCTCTGCATAATCTCTCCCTCCCCCTCACTTGCATAAGTACCACCGGGGGACGATATTTGCCTTCGTCTCATGTCGTTTTGCTGAAAAAAAATGACGAGCTTATCGCCACTACTTCCCTCATTTTTCCCTTACCCACATCTGCAACCTTCCGTATTTGGCTCCTTTTGCCATTCTTGTAACGCCATCAAGAATTATTGAATGTAACGTAAAATTCTCGCCTCCCTTTCTCCATTCCTGAATTTATAGTGTAAAAGTTGTTTAGAACAAAATCCGATATTTTTTAACTTTTCACTCTGAAAAACATTTTATATTTCATATATTAACTTCTATTTTATAAATTATATTACACAATAGGATTTATTGCAATAGGTTGACAAAGAGCCACACACAATTGATTACCTGACAAATTACTTTGTAGGCACTAATAATTAGGTCACCAGTTCCGTTAATCACTATATTCTTCTAAACTTTGAATTAATCTACATATTTTTACTTGTCATCAGGATAGTCAAACGGGAAAGGATAGGGCTCTATGACTTAATAAGAATACAAGGCTCCTCACTAGATAATATTGCAGTCTTTATTTAGTCTAAAACAGGCTCAATTTTAGTCTAAAACAGGCGTAAAAGATGACGTTCGGAACATCATCTTTTACGTTTGGATTCTGCGGGCTCACCATGGCCCGTGCTACTTGGAACTTTGTTCCAGGTAGCAAATCTTTAACAACAACAAACAACGTTTGGATTCGTTATCGGTTTCCGTCGGCACTCTACTTGATATTGCATCCATATTCTTACTAGAGTTTACTTCTCTTTTTGCCCGTTTATGTGAATGTAACAAGCTTCTTGAGGTTATCTTGAGATGATTTCAGGGCTTTAGTGTCCTCGCGACTCGGTCCTCGACCAGCCTCCACCCCCAGGAAGCAGCCCGTGACAGCTGACTAACACCCAGGTATTTTACTGCTAGGTAACAGGGGCATAGAGTGAAAGAAACTCTGCCAATTGTTTCTCGCCGGCGCCTGGGATCGAACCCAAGACCACAGGATCACAAGTCCAGCGTGCTGTCCGCTCGGCCGACCGGCTTAGTGACAGCCACTCCCAAGAGATTTAACAACACGACATGAAAGGTTAACGTGCAACATCACAGTTTGCGTTCTCATTTACGATACGAAAAGGTAAATGGAATATATAAGTTGCTGAGAAATATTTACGTACGATGTTGTGGATAATTATTTTTTTGTGCCTTTAATGCTATCAATAGTAGTTTTATAACTACAGAACTGTTCTCTACGTTGTTCTCCCGCATCACCTCAGTGTGACTTTCTATATCTTCTTCAGTGATATAATCATTTGTAATTACAGCGAAAGGAGGCATGACCATGAATATTTACCTCCCGGTCCTCGTCAGATTCAGCAATAGACTTTACAGTCCTTTAAATAATTGAGATGCTTTATATTGGATTTCTTATCACTGGTGGGCACGGAAAGGCAGGAGTGAGGGTAGGGAATGTGGGTATGTTGGGCAGGTAGTAGGTAGAAGGAGGGAGTGAGGAGGCAGCAAGGGAAGGAGAGGACTTTCCTATCAGTACTTACCTATTAGTGTCTACGAGGGATTGAGTTCTAGCTCTTTATGGCCTGTCTAATAGCCTTGTACTTGTTGCGTTTCAATTTAACTATTCTGACGTTCAAGTTCTTTGTCGAATCTGACCTTTAAGTTGTAGGTGGAGATGGCTTCCACAACGTCTTCTTTTAGAGCATTCCACGTGTTAACCACCCGTGCAGGGTACGAGTACTTCCTTACGTTCTTTCGGCTCATTTGCGTTTCCAGCTTCCACCTGTGTCCTCTGGCCCTACTTGCTCTCACTTTCAAGAGGCTATCCTTGCCCACCTTATCTATTCCCCTTAGTATCATGTATGTTGTTATCATATCCCTTCTGCTCAAGGGTTGTAAGATCTAGTTCGATTAGTCTATCTTTGTAGCTCAACCCTCATAGTGATGGGGAGGGGTTGCCACTGATGAGAGCAAGAGGGTGAGGGGAGGAATGAGAGCGAGGGAGGAAGGAGCGAGGAGTATGGTGTACGCTAACTGGTATGACTGACTCGGTAAACAAGTTGCTTCAAAAGTACATATCAACTTGTCGCAGTTATCCGGCGCTTGTTAACAGGACCATTGGAGACAGTTCCTCGGCATGTTAACTACGTCTGCCACTCCTAACTTCTTTCTCCTCGTGCTCAAAGATATCACATTTTCTTACTTCTTCCTCATGTCTTTACCAGAGACACGTCTCACCACAAACGACGTCTCACCACAAACGACGTCTCACCACAAACGACGTCTCACCACAAACGACGTCTCACCACAAACGACGTCTCACCACAAACGACGTCTCACCACAAACGACGTCTCACCACTCATCTCGTTAAATAGGACAACCACCCTCGTCTCACAAAGGATACAGTTGAGTGATGGAACATTTCCAGTTTTATTCATTGCTCACTAAGATGCGATTACGATCGCCAAGGTTCTGTTATTCCCTGGCCATTTGTATCCTCAATCGGGACAGTTCACTCTGTTTAGGGGAGGGAAGAGACAGATGGATAGGGATGAGAGAGAGAGAGAGAGAGAGAGAGAGAGAGAGAGAGAGAGAGAGAGAGAGAGAGAGAGAGAGAGAGACATGCAAGAGGTTGGGAGAAAGAAGGGTAGTGTTGGGAGAGAACTGATAAATGGGCGTTGTGAAAAGTAAAGAGAGAATAAAGGTTGAAAGAAAGGAACAGTACAGGTGGTTGAGGGAAGTAAAAAAAGAGACAGATGAGTTGGGTATAAGAGGAGAGAGAATGAAAAATTGAGGATGAGATAGCAGGAAGTGTCAAATGCATTGGGGACGAAGAGACATAAATAAAGAAACGGAGAGAACTTTACTGAGAGTTAGAGATAGAGAAAACATAGGTTTGAGAGCCAGAAAGTGAGGGGGAACAATTGTAATTTGACTCTGGCTTAATGATACATTTTCAGAAAGGTGCTTTAGTTATTGGTTTGGGATGAAAATGAGTGAAAGGTAAAACAGAGAGTGAAAATGGCATCCCTCATCCTCAGACAGTGAGGAGAGAGAGTAAAACGTAGCGAGTAAATCAAGGAATGTTATTTGAAATAGTAGTTTCTAAGAAGAGGTAGCGAGGTTGGAACCAGATGTAGGATTCATCAGGCATCTTCGCATACACTTATGAAACTTGTACATTTCCCAACAATAAAAACAGCAATGTTTACATTTATTGAACGATTTACTAGCTTCGAAACTTCACCATCCAAGGTAATTATTGATATATAATAATAATAATAATAATAATAATAATAATAATAATAATAATATGGCCTCGCTTCTCTAAGGGTCAGCATTCTATCCTCGATGGATAGTGGTTAGATATCGTTCCTTTACCCCTGTTGTCATATCCCTTACATGTGCTTAATGGTTATACCGGTGTTGCGTTTTCTCCTCAGAATTACCATTATTACCTCAAGATCTGACGAGCACAAAGTAATTTACGCACATCATAGTGATATGAAGTGATTTGCAAATATCACTGATCTGCAAAGTAATATAAAGTGGTTCTCCTTACCAGAAGCGTTCGAGCCCTGGCAAACGCTTTTATCCTGTAGAGATTTTAATTCATCCTGTGGGTAATTTTAGTTTCACTTAAACCCCGGAACTTTGTTGATTGGTCGATAACGTTAAAAATTGCGTTGCATTAAGTGTGAAGACAGGTTCACCTCACACGGCTGAAAAAGTCCCAGACCTTATTTGAGTTCTCGTTATCTCAAACCCTGTTATCCAAGCACCAGGAGAGCGGGAATGCTCCTCTCGTGTCTCTTTCATATTCGACATATATGAACCTGCCCGGACATTTTCTTTCTCTCTCAGCCACACGAAACTACCGTCTCCAAGAGCCAAACACTGGGATATATGAAGCTCAAGCTTTCCATCCTGCTCACATCCACTAAATTTACCACGGAATTTTGTGGAAACTTGAAGCCACTCGGTCTGCTCAGCACTCAACCGTGGTCCGGATGCGACAGTCATTTTGGTCCTGGTCCAGCAGGAACGTGCCCAGCGTGGCTACCACACCGCCAAGCTTACGGGTGGGACACAGGTTGGGGGGGGGGATATCTCAGGACTTATAGTACACAGAAAGTACGAAGGGAGAATAGAGAAGATTCACGATGGAATCGTTGATTTCACTCTTTCTGTCACATTCAATAATATATCTCCACAGGAAAGTCTGCTACCAAAATATACAAATGCACGTCTCTCTTACTCACTCCTTTCTCTGCACGTCAGTCTCTCACCATCTGTCTCACTTTCCCGTTTTTTTTTATTCATTGTATCTCTGTGACTGTGCCTCATTGTCTTATTTCTCAGCTCTACTGTACTGTTGATAGGATAGGTATTTACCAATGTAGATTCTTACATTAGTTTCCCCATCCCCCTAACCCCCTCCCTGTCTTCCCTCCAACCTCTAACAGTCATTTATATATATATTATTATATATATATATATATATATATATTATATATATAGATATATATATAATATATATATATATATATTATAATATATAATATATAAATGACTGTTACATGTATATTTTGGTAGCAGTCTTTCCTGTGGAGATATATTATTGAATGTGACAGAAAGAGTGAAATAAACGATTCCTGAGCGAATTTCTCTATTCTCACTTCTTATACTTTCTGTGTACTACAAGTCCTGAGATATCCCCCCCAACCTATGTCATTAGACGATCATTGGTGCGGTGGTCACGGTACTGTGTACGTTTAGGGGTGATCCTGGACGGCATGGGTTCGAATCCTGCCGGGTCAAAGAGTTCTTAGTGATCCCTGGAGGAGGTCTCCGGGGATGAGGGGGTAGCCATCCGGTTAGCTGATGCGGCTCCTCCTGTGTTGCCCGACGTTCCTCCGGTTGTTGCAGTCCCTCCTCCGGCTTTTTGGTGCCGTCGGTTGGTCTACCAGCTCCTGTCGATGTCTCCCGCTGCTCCCGTGGGCCTTCCTGGTACTCACTGTGAGGCGTCACCGTCTTCTCCCTCGTCTTCGGCTGCTACGCCTGGCTCTGTGTTCTCGACTCGAGTCCCAGTTGAGCTGGGTCTGGGGTGGCTGTGGAGCCTCCTGCTGTGTGTGGCCCGGTCCCCCTGTGGTAGAGGCTGTGGCCGTTCTGCGTCGGGCGGTCGGTTCGTCCGGCTAGTGGTGCCCATGTTTCTGAGGTCCGCTTCCGGCTCTGACGATCTCTGGCCAGAGAGCCCAAACGTTCCCGGCGTTCGTCGTCTGCCTGGGCCGATGTTGGGGAATTCAGTGACTGTGGGTCTGGGGTGTTGACGGTGTGGATCCGGATGCGTCGATGGCTCGGCAGTTAGTGGTGGGGAGGTCCATGTTCCTGCTGGTGCTGGTGCCCATGTCTCGGGGTGCCTTCTGTTCCTTCTCCACCAGGGGACTCTCCGCGGTGAGGGTGGTGGCTTCCGCTTCCAGGGATGGTGTGGATGCTG
>WNGS01165523.1:31677957-31697562 GCA_020271785.1 Procambarus virginalis | reverse complement strand
CAGTATGGAAAAAACACAGGGATTTATATTATTAGGAGCGGTCGGCCGAGCGGACAGCACGCTGGACAATTGTGATCCTGTGCGCCTGGGATCGAACCCAGGCGCCGGCGAGAAACAATGGGCAGAGTTCTTTCACCCTATGCCCTTGTTACCTAGCAGTAAAATAGGTACCTAGGTGTTAGTCAGCTGTCACGGGCTGCTTCCTGGGGGTGGAGGCCTGGTCGAGGACCGGGCCGCGGGGACACTAAAAAGCCCCGAAATCATCTCAAGATAACCTCAAGAAAGGATTCGCCACATGACTGGGCACGAAACTGTGAGAGTTTAAATACGAGTAAAAATCTTCTGGTCGTGGTCTCACAAAGAGAAGAAAGGGAACAGAGAAGACATAATCACAGCACTAATGATTCCTACATGAACTGACGAGTGGATGTATGATAAGAAGCAGATGCAGGCGATAAGTCACAATAACGTGGCTAAAGTATGTTGACCAGACCACACACTAGAAGGTGAAGGGACGACGACGTTTCGGTCCGTTTTTTTCCTGGACCATTCTCAAGTTGATCGTGAGAATGGTCCAGGACGGACCGAAACGTCGTCGTTCCTTCGCCTTCTAGTGAGTGGTCTGGTCAACATAAAAACAGATGGTGTTTAAATATGTACCAGAGTTTTAATTTGGTTAGAAAGTGGTGAATAAGTGGAATCAACTTGGTAAGGTAGATGATGCTATCTTAAATTAGAATTTTAAAACTGGTGTGGTTTGGTTATAATCTCAATAGTTTGTTTTAATTGGACAGTCGGATTCCATTGGTCCGTATACCAGTTATGAGTTAATCGCTGGACGTAAGCCAAAGTTGTGTGGAGAGAACCGGAACATCGCATTGTCCACCCAGAGTTTTAAAAGCAGGTATGATTTACACAGGAAAGTTGGGAGCTATTTCATTACGTGAGCGTTTAACATAAATCACAAGGTCCATGAACTGATGATCAACCATACAAGTTTATTTCGGTTAGAGCACAAAAACAAACTCAGACTCAAATTTGCCCTATTATTTGAGCGTCACTGCAACTTTAAACAACATACATGTAAAAAACACGCTTTACAAACACTTGTCGAGACCATACACTCCGCACACACACGCACACACACTCTCCCCAAATACACGAACAGAGCATACATTTCACAAACACACACAGGTCACACACTCTACAAACAAACACACACATGTCACACACTCTACAAATACACACACAGAGAACACACACACTCTCCACAAACACATTGAGAGCACACTCACCTACAAACCCCACATACAGAACACTCTAAAAATACTCCCTTCACAGACACGTTGAATACACAAATTCCACTTAAGTATGAACAATAAAAACAAGAGTTCTCTCGCAATACCAAGAAAAATAGCTTCCAGGCAAAATTATGATTTGAGACAATAGGTAAGTATTATTCACATTAAAAGAGTGAAGAAAAAGGTAAGAGAAAAGGGGAAAAAAATAAGGGACTTGTGCAAGACCCCTTTGTAGGGATCGAAGGCTCTTGCATGGGGGGGTAGAAAATGACCACCCAATAATGCAATAAACAGTGATGACCGCCTCTCTTTAATTAACTAACGTCGGAATACGATATATCACCTAAATATAACCAATTACTGAACTCTTCCCTGACATTACCTATTTTCCACCAGCTTCCATCAGCGATCGACAAATTGGGCTTAGGCACTGTAATTTGTCCATACAAGCAGCAATTTTAGCCCTGCAATCGTGCCTCTGAACAAACTAGAGGGTATTCATAGTCTTATAAAGTTTATTCATTGTGTAAGGAACCCTTACACAATGATAAATAAATATATATATATATATATATATATATATATATATATATATATATATATATATATATATATATATATATGTGAGACAAGCTGCATGAACGCGCGAGCCATATAGAGCGGCGGGAAATCCTCTTCACGGAATATGTTGACGGTAGCAACCAGATCTGCAGTGCACCCGGCAGCCTGATGCTCCATCATGCCACACCGGAAATAAGTACGTGAAGAGGTGCCGTGACGTATGTAAGTGTCCATGGGGCCCCCGTGGAGTTTCCTGAGACTCTCCTCCGGCGTTTCTTCCCGAGGTTTGGTACCGTCGTCAGTGTGCGGATGCACTCGCTGTCTTCTGGAAAATATGCGGGTGTGAAGACCAACATTCGTACCCTCGGGATGCGCCTGAGGTCGGACATTCCATCCTCTGTCTGACTTTTCGGGTACTACGTGCGGATGTATTATGCCCGGCAACCCACGCCGGAGGAGAGTCTCAGGAAACTCCACGGGGGCCCCATGGACACTCACATACGTCACGGCACCGCTTCGGTCCGAAATGGCCACAGACCCGTTGCCATCCTGCAGCCGCAAGGTACGCCCCTCATACCGTCGGAGAAAGTCCCGGTACGCCGCTTCACCAACAAACTTGTCGACCACATGTTGAGCATTTACCAGCTCAACTCCGTAGACGTCCATAACCGGGATATGTAGAATGACACTCATGACCAACTCCACTAGAGGGTATCCAGCATGGCCAGTAAACTCCAAACCCACGGAGTTTACCCTCACAACAGGGGGAAGATGGCCGCCCAGCGCAAAAGCGCCACGTCCACACTACCAGGAACAGCAGGGAGGGTAGAGACACCCACACCCCCTACCGACGACAACGACAATCATCCGAAACTACCCTGGGGGTGAAAGTGGAGAGGTGCTCGGCTCCAATCGTAACATTAGCCACCAGTGAACGGGTGAATCAGCTGTACGTCAGCAAAAGTACAGGTAGATCTACTGTACATAAACCGACCTAACATTTAGGAAACGGATATAACAAAGTAGTAGAGAGATATGAGTTGTTTGTACCACACAATAGTGAGCTGCGAAGGTGTTTACATCAGAAAACAGTGTACTAGAAGGATGTTTGTGTTAGAAAACTGTGAACTAGAATGGTGTTGCGTCAGACATTTGTTTGCGTTAAATAAAATTGAAGTAGAAAATGGTGCACTCGAAGGTTCTTTGCACCAGACAAAAGTGAAATGTGAAGTTGTTTGTCGTAAACAACAGTGAAATATAGAAATGTTTACATCAGACAGCAGTGAAGTAAAAGGTTGTTTGCTCCAAACAAAAGTGAAATATAAAGTTTACACCAAACAAATTTGAAATATGATATTGTTTGTACCAGACATCAGTGATATATAGAATTGTTTGTATCAGGCAACAGTAAAATATCAAATTGTTTGCACTAGACAGCAGATAAATATAAAAAAAAATTGCACCAGACAGCAGTGACAATTGTGAAGTAAAAAGATGTTTACTCCAGACAACAGGGAACTAGAAGGTTGTTTGTGCTAGATGAGCTAAAAAAGTGTTTACGTTTGACAATTAGTAAATTGAAAAATAGTTTCTGCTAAACAATAGTGAAGAAGACCATTGTTTTCACTAAACAACAGTGAACTAGAATGTTGTTTGCGCCAAACAAGTGAACTAAACGGCTGTGTTCATCAGACAAGTCAACTTAAAGGTAGGTCCAAGAAGTGAACTTCGCGTCCTACAACCACAAGCAGGTAAGCACGCGCACAAATGTATAAACTTTAACATAAGTAAACTCTAACTAGGAATACACAAACTTAATTAATACTGTAAGTAACAAGTTCCCGTTTAGAAATTCTCAGTACTGTGTCTAGGATATTGTTTTCTATACAGGTGAGTACAGGAACTTAATGGAACTTCAAACTCCAAGTTATTAAGCTGAGAGATTACCCTTCCCGTAGCTCTTGGTAGCCTTACCAACAAGTTTCCCTAGAACACGACCCGAAAACCGGTTAACTACCATGTACCCAATTACTGCAGGGTGAACAGATGCGAATGCTTAAGGATTGACGACCAGACAATCCTCCCTGGCAAGGACTCGAACCAAAACCTTGGTTTAAGTCCTTGAATTGAAAATTGAAAACCTTGAATTGGAAATTGGATTTTGATTGGAAACCTCAATCCACAACGGCCGTGGTGAAGGTTCGAACCTATGCACAGATGTTCTCTGCTGCGCCTTAGTCAACAGTGCCACAACTTGGTTAAAAAAGAATTGCAGCCTGGAGTGTTACTGCCCTCACTAGGATTCCGAAGCTTCTCTGAAGCCACAATCGGGGTTTCACATTCTCATCACGGCCCTTGTGGATTTGTTCATTTGATATATCACACTATTGTGATTTCTGTGTGTAGTGAAAAACCTGGCTGGTTTGATGGGAGATTTGTCCAAATATACCGAGGATCGTCTATTAGACTAGGCAATTCCAGCCTTTTGATGACTTTAAAATTTATTTGCAGTATTAATACAAAAATAAATCTACATAACCATATGGAGAAATAGTAAAGTGAACTAAAACTTCATCTAAAAAGCACTGGCACTGCTGACGATAGACAGCTAAAAATGTCTACTTTCACAGTTTTCTTTTTGAACGATTTATGTTAAAGTTAATATTATTTGCACCTGTATTAAAGTTCATGCTTCTGAGATATTTCAGTAAAATAATTTTCTAAGAGAATAGAGTGTGAAAGGTCGTTTACGAGAAAAAAATAGTTATAAATACTTCTCTGTGAATAAGAAAATGTATAAAATAATAAATGAATACGGAAAAAGTGTACAAAGACCACAAGCAAAATTTATTTTATTAACATTACGTGAACTCAAGACAGCGAGTAATCACACTAACGTGACCGCATCAGTGAGAAATCCGTTGGAACCGTGGTGAAGGTTCGAATCTATGTGGTGGGTGTTCCCGCGCACAAGCTGTAGCCGACTAGACCACGACATGGTAAATGCCGTGGTCTACACGACTAGGGCGTGTGCCTGGGAACATTCATTTCATAGGTTCGAATCTTAATCACGGCTCCTATGAATTTTTTTCATTAAGGGAAATCGTAAATACTTCTGACGATAAATCTATCAAAGAAAGCACAGCAAATGTGTATGAGAAAATTTGTCGCCCCCGGGTGGACCAAACTGCCCTGGGGTGGACAAACCTGCTCCGAGGTGGACAAAACTGTCAGCAGAAGGACAAAATTGTCCCTAAGGGGACAGTTATCATTATGTAAATTATGTTGGAGAGCTCTTTCATTGTCCCTATAAGACAAGGGTGGAGGGGGGAGTGGGGTTTTGGGTAGGGTGCTGGTTGTGAATGTGAGCTGTGGGTCTTGTGAATGTGAGCTGTGGGTCTTGTGAATGTGAGCTGTGGGTCTTGTGAATGTGTGCAATGGGTCTTGTGAATGTGAGCTGTGGGTCTTGTGAATGTGAGCTGTGGGTCTTGTGAATGTGAGCTGTGGGTCTTGTGAATGTGAGCTGTGGGTCTTGTGAATGTGAGCTGAGGGTCTTGTGAATGTGAGCTGTGGATCTTGTGAATGTGTGCAATGGGTCTTGTGAATGTGAGCTGTGGGTCTTGTGAATGTGAGCTATGGGTCTTGTGAATGTGAGCTGTGGGTCTTGTGAATGTGAGCTGTGGGTCTTGTGAATGTGAGCTGTGGGTCTTGTGAATGTGAGCTGTGGGTCTCGTGAATGTGTGCTGTGGGTCTTGTGAATGTGAGCTGTGGGTCATGTGAATGTGAACTGTGGGTCTTGTGAATGTGTGCAATGGGTCTTGTGAATGTGAGCTGTGGGTCTTGTGAATGTGAGCTGTGGGTCTTGTGAATGTGAGCTATGGGTCTTGTGAATGTGAGCTGTGGGTCTTGTGAATGTGAGCTGTGGGTCTTGTGAATGTGAGCTGTGGGTCTTGTGAATGTGAGCTGTGGGTCTTGTGAATGTGAGCTGTGGGTCTTGTGAATGTGTGCTGTGGGTCTTGTGAATGTGTGCTGTGGGTCTTGTGAATGTGAGCTGTGGGTCTTGTGAATGTGAACTGTGGGTCTTGTGAATGTGTGCAATGGGTCTTGTGAATGTGAGCTGTGGATCTTGTGAATGTGAGCTGTGGGTCTTGTGAATGTGAGCTGTGGGTCTTGTGAATGTGTGCTGTGGGTTTTGTGAATGTGAGCTGTGGGTCTTGTGAATCGGTGGTAGATCATTGTGTATAGTGTGGTAAGAGTTTTAAAAATATGAATTATATTCTTATTAATATTAGCAGTATGTTTGTGAACGTTGGTTAGTAGATTTTGTCGATGTTTATAGCGAGATATAACGTGGTGGCGCTGTGTGAGAGGTGGGCGTTGGCTTGTCTTATTAACGATGAAAAATGTATTGTAGTTCGAAGATTTTTGTAATCAATTTTATTAGGTTAAGATCAATAATCAGCGCGCCTTTAATTATGCAATGCGTCCTGGTTGATAACATATCTGATCAGGATTTTTGTCATGTTTAATCTGTTTTACTATGTCTTCGTGCTTCGAAATCTGTTTTTAATATATCTAAAAATCCCAACATTTATGTGGATGTTCTGGATTACCATCAGCGCCTTCATGATCAGTCTGAATACATCGTGATCCGGTTTATGTCTTTAATTCGTCTTGATTCATCCCAGCGAGGCTGATGCTTTAAATCCACAAGAATGTGTTCGATCCGACTGGTTCATTTCAGTGATTCCTGGAGCGTCAGGGAGACGGGGAGCCTCGGACGAGCTCTCTTGATCCTCTCCTGACGGTAATGTCCTAAACTGAGTTAGAAAACAGGCGGATTCACCATTATCTTGCAGGGCGGCTGCGTAATACTGTTTCCCCGCGAGTACGTCATCCTAGAGTCTGAGCACATTGTGGGCTGAGAGGAAGATATTTTTAGATTTGGGGAGTTTAGTAATGAATATTGTGAGTCATTGTCTATGAATACCAAAAGTGGATTATAATGCTATTGTTTTGCACTCTCGACGATGTGGGTGAGCAGAGAGTAGGCACAGTTTGGGAGGGGAATAAGAACTACAGTATATTAAAAAAAAAAAATTATAGAGGTGTATATATATTTATTATTTTCTAGTTTACTTCGTCTTTTCCCTCGGTATCACACTTCACTAACCCTTCAACTGTCATCTCCATATATTCAGTTCTCTTCTCAATATATATAAACTATCACACTATTTCCACAATTCCTCATATTCCACACTTGTACATATTCCTCAAAAAATCCCAACTCCTCTCGTTTCCCACTAACCGTTCTCTTTCCCCATCTTTATACCTCGTTAATTCCCGTTAACTTTAATGACGCATCATCAGTCTCATTAAAGTCAGTGTTAAGAGACTCTGACAATGGCCCCCAAGGCACCAAAGACGCATTGTTGACTGCCTATGCGTCTTTGTTTTGTCTAAACTTGTTCGAGTAGCTGAATCTATAACAACAAACACATCCTCCTCATCACAAAGCGACTTGAGAATGGTCCAGGACGGACCGAAACGTCGTCGTCCCTTCAACTTCTAGTGTGTGGTCTGGTCAACGTTGACTGCCTACTTTATTCGCATCAAGCGCTGGCGTTGTGCTCTAGCTGTGTCAAACATATGGGATAATCAACTTAGGAAGCGCAGGGAGACATCTCCCGTCACGCAGGGTGCAGTCGCACCTCCACAGATCTCCAGTATCATCTACTGATACTGGTAATGGCTCAAAACAGGCCCACACTTATGGGCTATTCATGCCCGTGCCGCCTTTGGTGGCTGTAATCTTCACCAATCATCATCTAGGAAGCGCAGGATCGCCCGACAAGTAGATCGTACGTATTTGTTTCAAGACGTACAACTGTCACGGTCCACAATCGACCCGTTTAACACCAGTAAGAGATGAACGAAGCGGTCACCCACTAAAGTAGTCCCACCATCAGGGTCAACCATATACGTAACGTGTATTTACANTCACACATCCCATCCCATCCGCATTACCATACATCGGTGGGACATGTGCGAATGTGACGTTAGTACCCGTGTAAGACATGTTCGCCTGCAACAAATGTTCAAAACACCACCACATAAGTCAAATAATCTGTTCCAGTTGTTCCAATTCATTTTATTTCTTCAGATATGAGTAGATTGCGTACCTCTGGAATGCCCCAAAAGAGTCTTTGAGACAGTACTTCACATGAATTACTCTACAAGCTTGAGTGGTAGGCGGGAGGAAGCAGGGAAAAAAACCTAACATGAGTAGGAATTACCTAACAGGGCAGGAGCCAGAGAGTAGCAGTAAGTTGCGAAAAGTCGGACTGGCGAACAAACAGCGGAGTACCTAAAGGATCAGTACTGGGATAGTACTTTTCTCATATATGTAAATGACCGATCTACTGGAGGGATGGGGAGGGAATTATCAGGGGAAAGAGTCAAGCCAATTCGACTATATTGCACTGGGAAAGGGTCAGGATCAGAATTTGGGATGGGACGGAGGATAGAATGGTTCCCAACCCATTGGACGTTACCCAAATGAGCCACAGAAACATTACAAAGAATTTTCAGTGTTAGAGTAGCTAACAAAGGCATGCACACGAAGTGATGTGGTAGAGTTAGATTCCTTACACAATTTAATATGTAAATATGACAGAGCCAATGGTCTCAGGAACCTGTATACCAGTTGATTGACAGTTGAGAGGCGGGGACCAAAGAAACCAGAGGCCTCCGCAAGCACATTTGGTGAGTACACACACGCACGTAATTGCTTTTTCCTAATTAGCTATAAATTGCAAATCCAGAGTTTTATCTATCGATTATAGTATTTACCGGTGGATATCCTTTGCGATTTTAAGTGGTTTGAGAATCACATTAATGCGTCATTAAATTTGAAATTCATACTACTGTCTGGGAATTAACATCTAAATTGCATAATATTAATAAGTTAGTACTTGATATTGGACTTGCGGTAAGCATCAAACAGTAAGTAGAAAGTATATCACTCACAGACTTGGTTCAAGTGAGATATGATATGCCTAGGTATACTCCAAAATATCTATGTACGTGAGTATACACTTGACGTGTGTATACACTGAAGTTTATATATACTGACGTGTATATCTCGGCAAGCCAAGAGTCAATATCCTCCTAATAGGCTGTGTCTTACTAAACACAGACAAGGTGCATTTTCTGAGCTTGATAACCAGTTCCGAGGTGTATGCAATGTGTGCGTGAGTGAGACTGCACGCACACACGCGCGCACACAATTAAAAACCAAGATCAACTCGGTATAGGAGAAGAGGAGAACAGACCAGAGAACAGCCTAAAGACCTGACCCAGAGAACAGCCTAACGTACTGACCAGAGAACAGCCTAAGACTGGACCCAAGAACAGCCTAACGTACTGACCCAGAGAACAGTGTAAAGTATGACCCAAAGAACAGCCTAAAGTACTGACCCAGAGAACAGCCGTAAGAACTGACCCATAGACACCCCGGAGAACAGCTCCAGAGAACAACACTGGGTTACGTCCTTCATAGTGAACAGGGACATGGGAGGCATTACCGTGCTCAAGTGCTTTACACCTGCCCTAGAACTCCTCCAAGCGTCATTAGCTGAAGGGTCGTTTAGTTGCCCTCCTTCAGTTCCCTTGTGCTAACTCGTCAGCAGCGACTCCCTTCCTGCCTGCGTGGCCAGGGCGAGACCGGGAGGGAAATAAGTGTACGGGAAGAAAATGAGGAAGATAAGCACGAAGTCTTCATATTGACATTATTAAACTGATCTTAATTAAAGCCCCCAGAGAACTTGAGCAACAAACTCGTATTTTACTCTTTCTCTTTCTTTTTGTGAGTGTTTAACCCCCAAACCTTGTTTATGCTACAAAAATCCAGATTTTGTCCTAAATGTATATCTGGGAAATCTTGATTTAACACATCCTGTTATGGCCGCTTCTGAGGGGAGGTAAGGGGGGAGATGGATCTCATGGAGTCTTCTCGTAGATTATGCACTCATTAGCTGTGCCACCTTTTTCTTCTGCTACCATTACTGGGTAGCAGAAGTAAAGCTCCATTACTGGAGCTGGAGGGGCTCCATTACTGTAGCCCCTCCCCCATTACTTGAGGCACCCATTATTTGTGCACTTCTGGTGGTAAACTCTTAACTCTGTTTGAGCGCCTGGGTAATGGAAGATGATCCTTATTAAGGTAATGGTCTTGGTATGTTGTGTATTTTGTTTTGGATTTAAATGTTATTATTTTGTTTTGCATTTAAATGCTGTTTATTTTTATTTGGAATTAAACTCTGGATCATTACCATACACATTCTGCCGTTTGTGTCTACTCTCTTATTTTTAGTTTGATGTCTGATTTTAAACCTATTAACCGCAAGTATTTTTGTCCTAAACGTAGTCAATAACGAATGAATTATTAGTTTAAATACAGCAAGAACCGGATACACCTCTTACTGTACGTATGGTCGACCAGACTGGCAAGTATACACGTCTGCTTCGTTCCCCCTTCAACACGGATCGCTGGACGCTGATGGTCGTGCGTCTAGATACAAATGAACGCGATCTGTCTTTCGAGCACATCTGTGTTAATTATCCCAAATGTTCGAGGGAAGATACAACAGCGGCAGCGCTCACTGGGAATTAAGGAGCCAATCACCACTGCGACTTGTGTACCGTCTAGGCGACGGGGGACAATTTTCAAAGTAACTTAATAATGATTTTAAATTAGACTCGACGATCTGTCTGTAATTAAAGTTAACAAAGACTTTGGGTAGGAGATGTAGTAGAGGTAAGAGGAGTGAAGAAGGTGAAGTGAGGGAATTTGGGGGTTTCGGAAAAATACAGACAAGTGTTGAGGAATGTCATACATGAAGGATTATAGACAGATGCGAAGAAATGTGAATAGATATAAAAATAATAGATATAAAATGAGTGTAAGGATGCTGAGGAATGTGGAGCTTAGGCGAAAGCACAAAATAGATGAGACGACCGTTTAAATCTACTACTTAATTATTAAAATTATTGTTAAATATTATGTTTCCATTTCTATCCCACTCAAGGTACATTTGATATGATCCATAAGGCTTACTAAACTCACCAAACACTACAAATAACTTTCACTCAGTCCACAATGTTCTCAGATTGCAGATGTGGTCGTGGGGAAACAGTATTAGGCAGCTGCCTACAAGATAATGCAGAATCCTCCTCTTTGTTAACACAGCATTACAGTCAGGAGAGGAACGAGAGAGCTCCCTCGAAGCTCTCCTTCTCCATGACGCACTGAAAATCAGTGTTTTGGACTCTAAGGCATCGAGTCTCGCCGAGACAAATCATAACAAATTAGAGAGTATTAAGCAGAGTCAAGAAACATTGAAATTAGGTTCTGATGACAATATAAAAGTCCCGAACATGGGTGTTGACGCGTCGAGATATTTGAACTTTAGATTTAGATGTGCCGATGTGTTTCAAAGCATTAAATCGAATAAATACAAAACAAGATACAATGCGATTAACCAAGGCGCACTGGGACGAGTTAAGGGATGATACACAATCATTATATATCAGTAACACTGATCAAGACACATTTCTGCGCTACTCCATCCTTTATCGTCACTACGACTACCCAACATCCAAAGATCATACTGACCATCGCAGGTCTGTCACGCTGCAACCTGGCCTCACACTAGGCTGGTTAAAGCAGCGGCCGTCCTCCGCAGACGTATTCATCAATTGTAACATACTGTGTATTAAAAATTGGCTTCTTGTCATATATGAATTAATATTATAACAAATTCTACGTATAGTTAGGCGTAGGTTAGGTTAGGTGTTTACGTTCTTTTGGCGATTATTCGTATATGAAGTACGTGGTGAAGCATTTATAGAGTTGCCGTTCAAACAGAGGACGTGAGCGAAGCACTTGTTCCGGAAGTGTTCGGACGTCATCAGTTGTGTGTCGTGTGCAAACCGCTTTTCATTCATAAATAGGAGGTTTGGCGGCTGGATTAACGAGCTTGGATCTTTGTATGCGAGGACGGGCTGTACCTTGTAAACATCCACGAAACTTAACGGCTCAAATTCACCAAGACTTCTACTAATTACTCAAGTATTCATAATATACATTAGTGTCTACCATAATTTAATATGTATACTTCGTGCAAATACACAGATTATCTATTCCTTGTATTTGGTTTAGAAATCATCTCGACTCCTCAACAAGTGGAGTCAAATGAGAGAAATGTGCCTATTTGGCCCATAAGAACATCAGAACTCATCCTTAGAGAATGGAACACTTAAAATGCTTCCTGCGGTCATAGATGGGCTTCTAAAGTCATATCCAACTGGCTAATAGGTAATCGGGCTACACAAGACTCACCACCTCATAGTTGGAACTTTCCTACGAGAAATTCCAATGCGAACGAGAAAAAATTTTCATCATAATTAAAGAACACTAATACCGAGATCTTGAGTGCAATGACAAAATTTTAAAGAATCTGTGCGCAACCGATGTCCAAAATGACGTGTGTGTATACAAACTGTTATCAAGAATGAAGGGGTTTTCTCCTAGAAAAATTAAAGTTAATGTACTATATATAACTGAAAGGTACTCTAAGTATAAGTGTGCTTACCTGCTTGTGGCTGGTGGACGAGAAGACCATCACTTGGATCAATCAGCTAGGCCATTGTTGTCTGGTATAAACAACTACGAAGTTCACTATAGTCTATAGAAAAACATTTTCCTAGTTCACTATTGTCTGGCACCACCATATAATAGTTCACTATAGTCTATCACCAAAATATAATAGTTCACTATAGTCTGGCACGAAAATATATTAGTTCACTATAGTCTATCACCAATATATAATAGTTCACTATAGTCTATCACCAAAATATAATAGTTCACTATACTCTGGCACGAAAAGAGTAATAGTTCACTAAAGTCTAGCACCAAGAGTTATAATTCACTATATAATATTGGAAACCATTTTTTATCTCAAGATTGCCTGGCACAATTTCCTAGTTCACTGTAAACTAGCACAAATAATTTTCTTGCACTAAAATATTCTAATTCTTTATTTTCTAGCACAAACTATTTTCCAAATCATTCCATTGCACAAACAATTCACTAGTTCACTATAATGAAGCACAAACAATTTTCTAGTTCACTGTAAACAAGTGCAAATAATTGTTTAGCTCTATTTTCCAGCACCAAAATATTCTAATTATTTTATTTTCTAGCACGGTCACTTTTAAAATTCACTATAATATAGCACAAACAATTCTCTAGCTCACTATAATCAGGCACAAGCAATTTTCTAGTTCACTTTAGCGCAAACAATTTTCTACTTCACTATAATCTAACACAAACAATTTTCTAGTTCCATTCCTTTCCCCGTCCCATCCCAAATCCTTATCTTGACCCCTTCCAAGTGGGGAAGTTTTGGCCAAATATTCAAGCCAAGTTTTGGCTTGGTGCTTTCCCCTGATAATTTCCTCCCCTCCCTCCCTATAATCTATCACAAACCCATTTTTTAGTTCACGATAGTTATGAACAAATAATTTTCTACTTCACTAATCAAGCACAAACCATTTTCTTTTCACTATTATTAAGCAGAAGCAATTTTCTTGTTACTTTTTATATAGTACAAATTATTTTCTAGTTCACTATTATCTAGCACAAACTATTTTCTAGTTCACTATTGTCTAGCACAAACTTTTCTAGTTCACTATTATCTAGTACAACTATTTTCTAGTTCTTAATTATCTAGCACAAACTATTCTAGTTCACTATTATCTAGCACAATAAACTTTTCTAGTTCACTATAATCAGGACGAATAATTTCTGGTTCATTATAATCTAACAATTTATTGTTCACTATAATCTATCACACACATTTCTCGTTCACTATAATCTATCACACACATTTCTCGTTCACTATAATCTATCATAAGCCCTTTCTAGTTTTAATTTATTTTATCACAAACAATTTTCTGGTTGTCCGCCGCAAACGTTTCACATCACTCGAGCACTCAAATGCTTATCATATATTGCGTGTGTGATATAAATCCGATCAACACGCATTTATGTTGTTGAACAGTATATCCACTCGTCCTTCCGGTGGATGAATAATAGATCCGCCCGTTCTTTTGTTTACCGTACAGTAGATCCACCCAGCGAATGGATGGCAGTCCATAGCATATACACCCGTCCGCTGGCAGGTGTGTGAGGAGTGGAATTGGCCTCTGCTCGTCTCTCTTGTTCCCTCCACCCCCCCCCCTCCCCCGTCCCCCACCTGTGTGTGTCTGCTCCCAACTTGAACTGCTCAAGTGATAGTTTAATAGCCACCGAGAGAGCCGGCCTTTTGTTGACAACGATCATCAACAAAATGTTTATTTCCTATTTACGCTGTCTTCTTTGATTTAAGTTTTAGTATTATTTCAACACCTCCCGTTTGTGTGCACTAGTGGGTAACGAAGGCGTTGTATTTTATTTCTACCATACGGACGTTTGTCTCAATATATGGCAGGTGGTAGATGGATATGTAATGCAGTTATTAGTCTTCTACTCGTGCCCGGTCCTTGATGTTATAAGTAAGAGAGCAGAGTCCCGGAAGGGGTAGTATTGGAGCCTTAAATGATTATGCAAGATTGGTATTAGTTTAGTTTGTGAAAGCCTTGTTGAGTAAAGAGGTGTCAGAAATATACTTATCCCTTATAAGTATTTTATTATTGTATTATGGTAAGATTATTATTATTTTTTTTATTTTTTGCAGTTTGGATTATGTACCGTTTTGATAAGCTTAGATTAGCTGATGGACTGAAGAACACCTTTTAGCTTTCAGTTTTTTTTATAGTCAGTAAAGGCTAATCGGTAATGGATACCTTAAATTATGGTAGTTCAGCCTACAATGTTAATATTATTATACTTGGTGAATTCCATTTGTTTCTCTCTACCTCCACTGTTCTAGTCACTCATATTTCTTTAACACTTGACATCGTTTAAGAAAGATTTTTTTAGCAGATTACCGTTTTATCCACGACGAATATCTATTGTAACAATGTACAGCAGATCACTTCTTTCCTTAGTTTGAGCATGATTGAGGTAAGAATAAGCTTTCAGCATGTTACAAGCTGATGAGCAGCATTTTCTGTCGCCACTATATTACCGGGTTCACTGCTATTTCTTGATAGCAGTGAACCCGTAAATTGAATTTCACCTAATTCCACGTATGTTTCGTAAGGAAAGCGTTCATTCAGTTAAACTCTTAATTTGTCATCGAAACTCTTAAGTCACTTAGTTTTGGTCTATTTTAACGTGTTCGTAATAAATCTGACAAGAGGTTAGAAGTAATGTTTATTTGGTTTTAAACTTAAATATCATTAGATATGTTCATACACTGGTGTTCGGTCCAGACACATCAGACGGGCGAGACACGGGTATGGTGGCGCCTGTCTGGGTCTTACAAACGAGTCGAGCCGGCTTGTTTGGGCGCTACCTGCAGCCCGCCCCACCCACCTGTGGCTCGTTCCGTGTAGATGCGGCGGAGTACGTCCCATTACGACCTCCAACACTTTCATTATGGTGGAAGGAGTCTGTTGGTCTGAATATACAATTCTTAGTAACGCACTAATGATCATTTTTCTGCTCGACGAGTGTTTAAATGGAGTTACGGAATCAAGTTAAAGGATTGGGTGTGACTATGCAATGCTTCCCGTCAATAAGGTGGTTAAATTTGTAGTGCGTCTTTCTTAATTTGTGAGAATGTACAGTATGATGATGACCTTGAAAGCATGAGTAATATTAATGGGTAAGGTTCGACTCAAGTGATTAATTTGAGCAAGGATGTTTGTTTTGTTTAATGATAGAAGCACAAGACATGTACAATTAAAATAAATTAAGCAAAATACAATCCTTACATAGAGGTGGGACGCAACGTGCAAACTCCGAGTGAGCAAGAAACGCAAACACACACGACAGGTGCTAGACACGCCAAGTGCCCGCAACTAATAATAAAGGACATCTAAATATATTACAAAGTATATAAACAAAAAAGCTAAACCGGTGCAGAAAGAAACAATTCAATGCAAGAACCATAATACATTAACATGAAACTAAACACAAAGTATTTATGATACAGATAAAGGTAATTACAATATTCACGGCCGAGCTTCAAATTAAAAAAAAAAAAAAAAAAACTTTGCACCCATTTGTAAATTTTAATAAATATTAAATTTGATCTCAACCATTTTAGGACATAGATGACAATAGAACGGGAACATTTAACCACTAATACAACAAGCAGCACTACACTGATAAAGACAAAAACAGTGACATTGTTTTACACGGAGCCAACACCTGAAGAGAAAAAATAAGATGGAATTTAAACAATATACAGATAGAAAGGGAACATGACCCATCACATCCAGTACAGGGAGCATTACCCACGTTTGGAGGGACATATAAGTGAATACAAGATAGAACTAGAAGGGAAAATGGAAATGAAAACCAAATGCCCCAAACTAGAATACAGAGGCCAGCTACTAAACACCAACAGACCCAGAGTACCCATGTTACACTGGACACTTACGGTACACCTCTCCATTACCATCATTACCAAATCCCCACAACTCTGAAAGTTGGTACTCAAGACTTCTGCCTCAGCGGTTACCCTGAACGTCCAGGCTCAGCCGTCGACTCCACAGTCTCTCCCTCCACCGACCCGAAGCCTCCCTCACCCACAGTCGACCGCGCCAAGTCCAGTGGAGGAATCGTCACGCTCGTCACTCCCAATACCACAGGATGGGACGGGTGGTCCTTACCAGTCGTGTCTCTGAAAATGATCACCCGGTTACCCAGTTTTTAACAGTACACCCGGCGGCCTAAGTGGCCAGACATCCACGAGTTATAACCTTCCTGGGCTGCTCCGTTTAGAAAAACCACTCTTATACTCTACAAGTAAAACACGAAATAGGAATATATCCTGTTTAATGACCTCTTGACGGTCCAGTCGATACCCATCTCCAGAGGAGCCTGCACTCTACCAAAGAGATTGCTTGTTCAGACGAATACCTTCCCTGTACCAGATCGATCCAGAACACGAGGGATAAGGGACTCGGCGGCATTTCAAATGTGTTACTTCACTGTGACGACGAAAAGTCTGACTCTTCAACCATACCACAGCCATCTTGTAGCTGCGCACTCTCGCAATGCATAAGAAACTCCCGGAAGGTCGAATAGCTGTCAAACTCATCACCGCAAATGGTTTTCGAAGCACTTGAAAACCGACTAATCTTCCCTGTTAATCGTCTTAACTCTCAAAAATCGAAAGATAAAGCGAAATTACACAAGTTCTTCAGAAATCCACCTTTCCAAGAGAACCTCAAACCAGTGAGGTCGACTGTCCCTCAGCTGGGGCGAGGACTACCCATACTGACCCGCAGCGCACTAACACGTCAGCGGCCGGGGTTGGGGAGGAGGTGTAGCAGCGTTCACCAATCGCAAACATCAGGTTAACACTTAAGACGATTTCGTGTGTTTCTGTGAGGGATACGCCTTTTTAAACGTTGAATTTCTTAGAAACTTAATCAGATAAGTTGATCGAAATGTGTTGAAGACAGAGACGATTGATTAAAATTTCAGTGAAAAAAATGATCGTGTGATTGACTTGGGAGGTTGACAAGGTAACGAGGAGTAGCCTGACTTGCGCGGCCAGTACTGCCAGTGAGTGGGAGTTGATTGATGAAGATTAAGCCACCCTAAAGGTGACACGGTGCATGAATAGCCCGAACTGTGCCCTCTTGAGCCTGTACCAGTATCAATAGCTTATTCTGGGATCTGTGGAGGTGCGTGCGACTGCACCCTGCGTGACGGCAGATTCTCCCGTGAGTGAGGTGGGAGATCTATATGTATGGAAAAACACTACGTGTAATCATGTGTTCAACTTGTTTGTTATTGTTAATTTCCAGTACTTGGGTTGTGTAGTTGTTTGTATTGCGTATCTTTACGGTAGTTTTCTGTTTTAAGAATTCTCTCGACGGTGACTTTGGTACATGTTTTGTGTCGTATTTTTAATTTGTTTTGTGCAACAAGATCTGCGCTTGGCTAGGGTGTTCTTGTATGTTTTGTTGGGACTTTTATTTTCAGGGTTGTAAATTGTTTGTGTTGAGTAATGTCTTTTGTATTACACTGCTGTTTGTGTTTGATCTGAATTTTCTTAAAGATCTCGTCTTTTAATGAGTTTAGCGTTTTTGCTACTCTTTTCAAGTTGGCCGTGAAGCGTACTGATTTTCTATTCCATGTTTACTCAAGTGTATTTATAATGTTGCTTGTTTTGTGTGTGATTCCTGTTTTTTTATATTGATCTGTGTATCTGGAATTGTTTAATGTTCCTTATTATATTTGTAAATATTGTCCTTTTAAAAATAAAGAGGAAAAAACTTACTAAGCGTCTGACCAAGATATACCTGGCCCATAGTTACTCTGAACCATGAGCTCAACTCAGCTTACCAAGGCAGTATATAATCCTATGTATACAATTCCTAAAAAGCATAATCTAGACACCACATAATAATGCGGTCCAAAGTCTCAATAAGTATATGTATGTCACACGTGTTATATGTCTTTCCAAGTAATTCCGACGCTCCGGAACGACTAAGCAAAGTAACAACACTACATCGCTGTAGTTACCACCTGTCGCTTGAAGGCTAACGTCCTTATGGCAGGAATACAATACAAAGTCTTCACACCACTTTATCCTGTGCATATAAAAGGAGTGAAGATATAATGCTAAACTAAAGTCAAAAGACGCCGTAAATAATAACTATTTTTGTTGATAGATCGTTGTCAACTAACGGTCTGGCTCTTCGGTGGCTACTTAAACCTAGCACGCTAAGCAGTTCGGAAGTTGGGAGCTGACACACAGTTGGGGGGAGGGAGTCGGGGGGGGGGGTGGGTTGTCATATGGTTGGGGGGTCTCGAGGGGTTGGGGGTGTCGAGGGGTGGGGGGTGATAGTTTTTTTTTTTTACATGCAAGCATGCAAGTTAAATACAATAAATACAATAACACAACACGTTAAATATAACAAAACAAAACAAGAAACCACCGGCCAGAAGGACCGACAGCATAGTACAGCAATTAGCAAAACTGGAGAAATGTAACACTATATGTAAGAGAAAAGTACAGCAAGACACAAAACAAAAACAATGACAAACAAGCAAGCACTGCAAGCAAAACACATAGTAACATATAAAACAAAACAAACAGAAGCGCCGGCCTGAAGGACCGACAACAAAGCACAGCATTAGGTACAACATGAAATATAACAAGAAATCACAACATACAACAAGCCATAAAAATAACAATAACAACAAGTAAAGCATGAATAGAACACACAGGGCAAAATAACAACACAAAAAACAAATACATGAATTAGAACACTCACACCAAACCACCGGCCTCGCCACAAAGGAAGAGGCATGAGCACAGACTACAACATGGCAAACAAACTGCCAGAAGGGCACACAGTACTACAGTAATCACAGAAACAGGAAATCAGCTGACATACTTGCCCGGAAACATGACTCGTGGGAACCGAACAATTGAACGCCTCCCAGGGCAACCACCCTCAAGGGTCTTGTACATCCACCGGGGACGCCATTTCATCCGGAACCCCGGCAACAAACACCCGCAAACAGGGGGCTCAGACGGTATCACTT
>WNGS01165523.1:31657625-31674385 GCA_020271785.1 Procambarus virginalis | reverse complement strand
GCATCATGTTAGTTACTAGAGGAAGCTGGACCAACTGTGTGCCAAAGGTTTCAAATAGTCATGTAACGTGATTACACTCGTATTTACTGCTGAGAGAATTGTTCCAACACTGAGGGAGCCTATGAGTGAATGATCCCTGATGAAATGATGTGTTTGAGAGTGGCACATACAAAAAATAAGTTGGTGCAAGTAGCTGAGCGCCTTGTGTTGTGGTTGTCAACTTCTGGTTGTCCACGACGTTGAGTCAGATGGCATACATCGAAAACATTTGAGTTGTGAATAAGACAAGCTGCCAACTTCTCTCCAGTGTTAAAGTCACTGATGTACTCGTCAGACCAACTAAAACGGGACAACATTTGAGATGAGTATCCTCTCATGATTCCGTACCTCGTCCAACATTAGGATAAAAGATCGTAGCCGGCCATCCTGGAGAGCAGTAAATACTCAAGATGGAAGTGCACTTGTACAGCAATTTGTTTTTGCAGCCTCTGCTGTCGAAAAGGCACGAGATGCACCTTATGAATGTAAGGTCCCTGGCTGCCTTGACCGCTAAGCTCATTACTGGGCTCATCGTGGAAACTGAGGAATTCAAACCTCATCTATTACATGTCAACTTCATCACTACGTATAACATCTTTCCCTCATCAATCTGCCAGTCCCAGGTGCACTATCATGCAGTCTACTAATAATCATCTCATACATTTTCTCTGCCGCTAATGTAAACTGCCCTCGTCTTACCCCTGGAAGAAATTGCTGCAAGAGAGATTAATACATTTTTGTTGTTGTCAGCATATTCTTTCTTGTATTTGTAAAACTTAGAGTGATCAGAATACGCTGCAGCTTCAGGAATGAGTAGTAGAATATTTAGGTAGATACTCGACAACTACTGGCTCAACAGCTGTCCGTGATTGACTTGCGCCAACTGAGTTTAAAATTCCGCTACTTTAAGGACTATTAGTAGAGTCCGTCTTGAAGGTAGTCTATTATAACTGTATAATGAAGCCGCCTTAGATACCAAGTGCGTGAAATTAGGCTGTTAATTTCAAGGAACCATAATTGGTCTAAAACGCATTCACTATGCAAGTGAACATCATAGTAATCTGGAATTCATCATGTAACTTATACGATGCCATCATCTCTCTCTCTCTCTACCTCTCTTTCTCTCCAGCTCCCTCTCTCTCCTGCTCCCTCTCTCTCTTCTGCTCCCTCTCTCTTTCTCTTCTGCTCCCTCTCTCTCCCGCACCCTCCCCCACGCTTCATGTTGTACTTCAAATAACTTTCTCTGAAACTTGGTGCAAAAATTTTAATGAAATTTTCATCTCACGGAACCATTTGCACGCACTCAGGCTTACGAGCACATGCACGCTCGGGCACAGGTGCGTGCAAGCTCGCACACGATCGCACTCATTCTCATGCACTAAAAGAATGAATATTCATACGAAATTAAACCGTATCGTAATTATTCAAATTATAATAAATACAAATAAAACATGAATTACAGCAATTTCCGTAATGTTTATTAAAGTTGCCATTCCTGGGTCATATAAATAGGGTTCAATCACGGAGTTGGGCTGAGATGTATCTGACCCCATACATATTATTTATCAGCTGCAAGTCGGCAAAAAAAAGAGAGTAAATCTTTTTAATACGATCTAATTCAGAGGACAAAAAAATCAAGCTGATGAAAATCTTCGAGTTTGACGCATGAGGTCTGAATGCTGAATCAGTGAAGGAACCTGTCCTCTCTGGCTGTGCTTTTGAAGCGGCTGACGTACCCGAAAACGCATTTATAAATTTTAACGTTATGCGAATAAAAATAGGTTTGTTCGTATACATTATTATTGTAATATATTAAAGATATATCTACAGTTAGGCATAGGTTAGGTTAGGTGTTTACGTTCAGTTAGTGATTATTTTTATTTGAGGTACGTTGGTGAAGCATTTACGTGGTAAAACATTTTCCGTGGCGCAGTGGTAAAACACTCGCCCGGTGCTTCGCAAGCGCTTTGGCTTGGGATCGTATCATAGCTGGGAAGGATTAACTGGGCGCCAATCCTTAACTGTAGCTTCTGTTCACCCACTCGTGAATAGGTACTAGTTTCTTAAACGATTTGGCGTGTCGTATTCTGGGTAAAATTAGGATTAAGGACTAGCCCGAAACGCTATGCATGCTAGTGTATTTACAAGAATGCAAGAACTATTGTAAATATAAATGCAAATTGTGACGGTAACGTGTTGGAAATGGTGGTCGGCAGTCTTCCAAATAGCAGGTGTCAATGCTGCGCCACATACAAGCAAGTTATAGAAAAAAAAGGAAAAAAAAAGAGTGACTGCTTGTCTGATAATCTGTGGTAAGGTAAGATACACGAAAACACAAAATATAAAAAATGCACTTTACTTAATCTAGAAAACAAAATAAAATAAAGACAATTTCTTGGCATTTATAATAATGTAAAAGTAAAACACATGAAAAGATATAACAAATTGAAAAGGGGGGAACTGGTTACATTAACAAAGATAAATGGTGCTGGGAATATATGCGCAAGCTATTAACCTCTATTTTGATCACACGAGGTGGGTCAAATTAGGTGTTCACAGCAGGAGCACGAGATATATTCTGGCTGGCAGAGCTGCAAGGGACTCCAACAATGACTGGCGTTGATTGTGATTGGCGTGGAGCGGAAGTGGTGTGTTGGGAAGCGGCCAATGAGAACGCAGGACGGCCGCAAGTCGCTAGTTTGGCTGGGAGCAGCAGTTGGCAGTTCGACCAGGTGTGCAGAAGTGGGGGGAAGGAGGGAGTTGCAGGTGTGTGTGGCTGTCTTGACAATATACGTTAAGCCACTATAAAACGTATCTTGCATATTGTAGAGAACGGGATGAAGTAAGGAAATAGCAGGCTCAATCTCGGGGAAGAGATTATTGTCACAAAATAAATACAGATTCACAATCATCAGCGAATCACTGTTCGAGAAATGATTCAAAGTCATTGGTTGTAAGTCGTGTGTAAAACGCTTTTCATTGATGAATAGGAGGTTTCGCGGCTGAATTAACTAGCATTTGGCCTTTGTTGACGAGGACGTGCTAAGAATATTGAACACTAAAGAAGACCAAGTAGATACGTTAAATCTGTGGCCACTGTTTCATCTTCAGGGCTTTAAAATAATGCTCTGAAAACTGCTTAAAGCTGACTTTGCCATGAAATCTTCGGGTAGGCTCTGTGACGATAACTTGTATATGATCCTCGATTCATTCTGGCACAGTGTAGGTCAATCTGTCGCGGTGAAGAGGTTCAATCTGTCGCGGTGAAAAGCGGGTTCAGTTTGACGCAGAGAAGAGGATTTATCCAGCGTCCATAAGACTATTGTGACGATCGTTAGGCTTTGTAAGTCGCCACGTTCCTAAACTAGGAAAACAAAACTGGTTCTTTGCACTGATCAATTGCTTGCAAGACAGAAGTCGGTTCCTAAACCCCATTCACATATATTGATAACTTTATGTAAAGGCTTTTGAATCGTGTTCTTTATATCACATTTGTTCTAGTTTAATATTTCTCTCCTAGCTCATTATAATCCTATATGCATGGAAAAGTACTTGGTATTTTGCATTTAAACCCCCAAAAAATAACCTTTAATAAAATCAAATTTAAATTAAACTCAGAAAACACCACAAACTAATTCTCCACCTTCCTGGAGGAAAAAAACGGTACTTCATCGGATTATCTTCGAATTTATGAGCTCTGATCTCTAATACTTTATTATTATTGCTCTGTGTGATTATTTGCAATCTTCTCATATATCCTGCCCCTCTTTTTTTATTATAAAGTTGAAATAAGTCACCGCATTACACAACTGGAATAGATCTGGTCTCGGGAGCGTTAGCTGATAACAACGTGATTTAACTCGACAATCTGCGATTATAGTACAAGAAAAGGTTTTCGATATAGTTACCTGATAACATGTTATAATGACTTTATATAATCAAGAAGGTCTGGCCGTATTTTGGATTAGGCATCACATCTATTTGAATGACCTTATCAGGTGATATAATGTAAAAGGATCTTTTGCTTCGAACATGTCTTCACCCTCAAACATGCCTTCACTCCGCAGGTTCGAATCCTCGTCACGGCCCTTGTGGATTTGTTCAAAGCTTCACTCCTCAGATAATGGTTGTCAGGTTGAATGGATCACGTAACCTGTACAATATGAGCCCTATAATATGAGCAATATTAGATAAGTTTCCTTTATGGGCTATTCATGCCCGTGCCACCTCATTAAGCATTAAGTAGCTTAAACCTTCACCAATCATCATCAATAGGCTTCTTAGGTTTAGAAACTTCCAGTGACCGGTAGCCGGTAATTGAGAGCTGTTTTGTTATGGTTCTATAGACAATTTGGTCGTGAATGTCGCACAGAACGCAAGTTTTAACACAGAACTCATTTTTTGCTTGCCTCGTAGACGTTTCATAACGGAAAAATCCCGGAAAATCTTTACTGCTGGTAATTTCCTTCTCCTGGTTCTAAAACACATATATGTGACCCTATCACACTACATATGTCTTGTTATAATTCAGGATATAAATATACACCTTTAAATTAACATTTAAAGATAGCCATATTAAGCCACTGACAGATGGAACCTTGACAGAAACAATGACGTCGTTACCCAAATTGCTATCTAGAACCGGGAGATCTTACGGCCAGGTCATCAGAGCGACGCGAACATCATTGACTATTACTTACTGGATAAGTTTATATTTAGGAAACACCTGGGTAAATACTGGTTTGGAAACAAGCTTGATGGTTTACGTAACAAATTACCGGATATTACACGTGTTTACTGTATATTTTCTACCTGCTAAGTTCCTGGTGCGCATCTGGTAATATTTGCAACTTTGGCAAGTTGCTGGTTCGCTTTTTCCTAGTCAAAAATCTAGTTTTTCCTAGGAAAAACTAGATTTTTTCCTTCTGCAATCACTTCGAGGACCACAGGTAAAGGAAGTCATGTGAGGTACTTACTTTTATTAAGTATATCACAGAGCAGCATCATTCACCACCCACGGGCTCACCATAGCCCGTGCTACATGGACACTTCGTTCTGAGTAGCTAAATCTAAAACAACAACAACATTCACCACCGTAATAATCAGGAACAGTAATTAATGCCAGTAGTAACTGTTGCCCCAGCCACCTGCTAACTTCATATAATGACGTAGTTTACTTAACAGGCGTAATGAACGGTTGATTACACACCCTCTCAACGGTGCTCACTACCTCATCGTGTACCGCCTCACAACGGTGCTCACTACCTCATCGTGTACCGCCTCTCAACGGTGCTCACTACCTCATCGTGTACCGCCTCTCAACGGTGCTCACTACCTCATCGTGTACCGCCTCTCAACGGTGCTCACTACCTCATCGTGTACCGTCTCTCAACGGTGCTCACTACCTCATCACGTACCGCCTCACAACGGTGCTCACTACCTCACTGTGTACCGCCTCACAACGGTGCTCATTACCTCATCGTGTACCGCCTCACAACGGTGCTCACTACCTCATTGCGGTAGTGAGCACCGCCTTTCAACAACATAAACTGGTTAACAATTCTGAATCACCGCGAGTGGTCGGAGGCTTTGGATCACCCTCGAGTTCATCAGACACTGAGCGAGTGTTGGTCCTCTGGATCGCACGCTGACGCGTTGAAACAAAGAGCAATGGCAGCCATTGGGTCATGGCTGTCACGATGAGCCTTAAACCGAACTATAATAAAGTTTCTAGAGCTCATACCCGAGGGGGCAAAGGATCTCCGATAATGTGGGGTTAAAAGTATATGGTGGTATATTTTCATGTCCTTCTGAACTCTCAACAAATCCACAAGGGCCGTGACGAGGATTAGAACCTGCGTCCGAGAGCAGCCTGCGTCTTCTGAACTCTGCTCTTTCGCTATGGAAGGCGACGCCTTCTGTCTGACGATCACTAGAGAAGATAAGGTGTGAACAAGGGGTAGATACACGTGAAAATCTTACCAGCTGCTTTCCAATTTTTCCGGGAAAACATTACATTCTCACGTTGGCGATAAGGGAAATTACAAGGATTTTTCAATCTAAAGAATTCATGATTCGTTCTCCTCGGGTCATAGGACATACAGCTTATACAGCGCCTTTCTAGGTAACGTAATTAACTTCACTGCTTCTTTAATATTGGCTGGCTTTCACTCTTTACAAATACGATTTTATTTAGAATGTTTTGGGACTGAAAGGAGAAGCGACACTGTAAAAAAAAAGAGTACAATCATTTACAATCAGCACATACATATATATATGAATATATATATAGTCACGGTAAAATCTCTAGGAAGAGATTCGGCCTACTCCATTATCGCCTACTCTACTCATTCACGTCTATGTAATCAAGAACTGCAGCCAAGAAAAACAACAACAACTACTGCCAGACGTCTAGACAGTCTACCAGTCTCCCTCCTGCACCATGGCCCGTCACCCCACCTCGCACCTGGGTCGCTGGAAGGCCACGCCCTCCGTAACAAGCAGTTTAACAGCTGGTTCATAGTTAAAGAAGTCACCAGCGTCCTCTGCTTGGCCGATATTCTGTATAAATAGGACTACAAAGCTCTCCAAGATTCAGATTACTCCTGAGTGCTCTTGCTGAGTAGACCGGTTGACATACCCGGGTGTGGTAATAGAGCTATTTAGTTTGACTGATAGTATTCCGCACCATATTTTATTTTGCACCTAACGACCTAACGTAACGTAAATTTGATTATTCATCTTGTTTGTTTTGCACATTTTGTATTAAAGCCAAGCCTGGATATTTTTTGTAATTTGTTTAAATTCTTATTTTTATCAAAGTAAAGTATTTTTAAATGTTTTTTCCCTTTGCTTTATCCTACAGTTTATCACACTGTGAATACACCTTTTGCAGATTAACTTTTTTTTCTTTATTTTTTATATTTTGTGACTGGCATTACAGACTGCTTGACCACCAACGTTTACCATCACAATATATATATATATATATATATATATATATATATATATATATATATATATATATATATATATATATATATATTTGAAATTAAACAAGCTTTGAAATTATATTTGAACAAGCCATTCAGGCTTGTTCGCATATATATATTTAGTTATTTACGAGTGGTAATTACAGTAGAAGATTCCCGTCAGTTACCATTCAATTTATCCTATCATGGAAGACATATGAACCAAAATTCCTCATACAGAGAGCAACAAAATCGTATTACAATGGAAAAATATAATAATATTTTTATTTTTATTTTGACGATGTTGCACATACAACTAGTCAGGCTGGGGACCCGTCAGGCTGTTACTGTCAGCTGTGTCGTTCACAGTCAGTTTCAGACGTGATTGCTCAAAGCAGTACTTCTATAGAGTTTACAAATCTCTATTGCGAAATGTATAAAGAAATTGACAGATGTAAACTTCAGTTAATGTTTTTTTTAATATTTCATTTACAGGTTTTAGTTCGAGTCACTGTGACTTTTCACATTTGTTATGGTACAACATTGTGAACATTGTATATGCATGATGTTATACATTCCATCCGGCTGTAGTATAGGATACACCTGCAATTAATCGGGTTTACAAATAGATTAAGCTACTATAGGCCGGATTTAACTTCCGTGTTTGTTGTCAAAATTATTGATATGGCACATTTACTTTCCAAAATCCCAGGAAGGTTTAATTTTGTAATATTATAGCTTAATATTACATAATGTTACAATTATTTTAAATTAAAAAGTTGGAATTATGTACAATGAGTTAATCAATGAAGTGAGTAATTATACCCAAAATGTTAGGGAATTATTATTATTCATAGTTACATAGTGCAATTATCTTGATAATGTTCAGCCAATTTGTGAGACTAATGTTAATTACAAAAATATAGGATGTTCCATTAAATTTGTTGCGATATTGCTTACTCGTACTTGAATATTTGTTTGTACAAATACTTAGTTTTGTTTGTGGGATTCACTCCCACAAATTCACTTGCACTCGCGTAAAGGTGCTGTAAGGTGAGAGTGTTATAATGTTTTTTTTTACGTAGATGTGCATGGACTTTCTTGGGTTTTTTATGTAGCCTCATATATATTGCGCTATTTAGATACATTAGTCATTATATGTATTTACTATTTATGTTTGCAGAATCAAACTATTAGCTCTTGGACTTCGCCTTTCTAATCAATCTATTTGCCCAATATTATATCTACTGAATATATTTCTCTCTAACACACACACATCCCCAGGATGCAGCCTATAACAGGAAACTCACGTGTACATATTTATTGCTAAGAGAACAGTGGAATCAGGTGATAAAAACTGCCCATTTATTATCTGCCTCGGCCGGGAATCGGACCTGGGGCCTTAGGGCTACGAATACCCCCCCCCACCTCCATTCAGGTCGGCGTTCAAACCCCAACCATACAAGTGGTTGGGCACCATTCCTTTCTGCCATCCCGTCCCAAACCCATATCCTGACCCCTTTCCAGTGTTATATAGTCGTAATGGCTCGGCACTTTCACCTTATGGTTCCCTTCCCTCCCTCCCCCCCCCACCACTTACACAAGCGCTCTGTCTACTCGGCCACGAGGCCATGTGACGTCCTGTGTCTGCGTCTATCTGTCAACGTTTGTTTGCCTGCGTTTGGCCATGTGTTCTCACTCACGCTCCTGTGCATTTGTCGCACGTACACATGTACAGCGAACAGAACGTCTTTAGAAAAAAAAATTTATCCTCATATTTAAACTAATCTGAAAAAATACATGAACCGAACATATAAAATGTATCAGCGCTCAGCTGAAAATCTCAAATTATAATTTGTACCTAAAACCCAGTCATTATTTTGAAGCATTAATGTCCAAAGTTGAAACCCGTCTATATGGGGCAGAAACAAATATAGAAAAGCTTATTTGAAGACCCATTAACATAATTTTTTGTTATAAAATGGGAACCGGTACAAGTTATGCCACAAGTACTCAAGTAAGGAAAACAAGAGTTCATTTGTCAGCAAATATTAGCCCTAGATGAGAATGTCCCGTCTGAGGCTCTCTCCCGACTTTAGTTAAAAAAAAAATACTCTTTTGGAGGGAAGTTGATGAAGATGTGTCGGGATATGTCATACAGGAGATGAGCATATAGCCTGAAGGAGCATGTCACATAGGACAGGAGCATATGTCACACATGACAGGAGCATACAGCCTGAAGAAGAATATGCCACATAGCACAAGAGCATTCAACCTGAAGGAGCAACTGTCACCTAGGAGAGAAACATACAGCCTGAAGAAGCATATGTCATATAGGGAGCATATGTCACATAGGACAGGAGCATATAGCCTAGAGGCGAGACCAGGACGTGAGGACATGATAATTTGCTACCAACGGAGAGGCTTTTTATAATTTGTAACGCTAATTTTTCGGTTTATACGTGTGTCGTGTTTCTAGCAACGTCTCGTTGTCTGTTTCACTTTATCTGCCTTCCTGTCTGCCTCTTTCTGACATGAATTTTGTTTGCTTGTTTCGTCCATTCCTCTTTTTTAAATAAAAAAAACGTTTTTCTCCCTCCAATGGCCTCCTTTACTCTCTAGCATTACAGTCAATGGGTCAACAACCAGACTGTGGCAGCCGGTGGCAACTGCCCGGCCGCACCTAATCACGTCAATTAAACAAGTATGTGTTGGGCGGTGTTGCTGATTGCCGCTGGGATAGTTGGATTAACTGGGAGACGTGGGGTCATTTATCTGATAAAGTATGCAAAGGCAAACTAGGTTTTACGAGTTTGTGATACGTGTAATTACGAATTGAGAGAACGGATGTGTGATAGTGTTTTACCCCTCACTACAGTGCTGGCACGGAAATTGGATAACATTTTCATGATGATGACTTTTGTTATGTATTGTTTTTTAATTCTAGTGTGTTCGGGTGTTCATGGCAACGGGGATGTGTTCAAGGAAGTGTTTATGACAACGAGAATACCAGTTGGATTGTTACTATGCGAGTATATTCCCCTTCGTTGCTAGTTACATGCAAAACTGGTTATGAAACAAAGTAAATAGTGAATGAAACACTGAATCTTGCACTAAATCATACCTTTGATTTGTTAAAAATTCCAAATCATACATGTAATACAATAAATGCAAATAGAGGGGGAAGTGACAAAAATATATATACCGAGATCAGAACTACAAACACGAATGATAATATGAATAATAATAATTGTTTGCTTTTTGTTAATAAGACCGCAAATCACGGAAATGAAATATTAACATAACATCTTCCTCCCGCTATTGATTTTCACTCTCGTTCCCCGCTGCGTTGACAAGCTGCCCATTAAAGCGACCATCTGTCTCCACCGTTTGCAGCAATTACCTGTTAAAGACTTACCATTTATCTTCGTCACCTCACTTATGATGTTATTGGCCAGCTTGGCAAGGGTATAATATGTCAAAAGCTGTCAATTAGCCTTTCTGAGAATTTTTTTAAATGGAAAACGTGCTTAAAGACCAAGCGCAGAATCGATCAGTCAGCTGTTAAATCACCGGCAGTCTATAGATTCTATATTTTGTTTTCCCTGAACCTAGATGCATATTTTGGGTCAGTGGGCATACACTAGGTGGTCAATACACGAGCAGTGAGTCTTAAGGCGGCATACATGCAGCCAGTTCTCACGATGTGTCAAACGAGAAATTTTAACCTGTCTTGTATAAAGAGAAGCGTACGAGTTACTGAAGCCGTTGCTCGTTAATCTGAGAGGCAGCATCAATATGGAGCAGCGGGTGATAAACGCGAAAATTACGATATATTTAAGAGTAAGGACTGAGTAGAGAATGCGAGCTATTATCTATTGTTTTCTGGTTCTGCTTCTTCTCAATCATGAATCTACTGCAACGTATTTCACATTGAATGTCAAGAAGTTGTGGATTTTATCCGCCTCCACCAACGCTTCATCCATTCAGTTCCAGGTGTTCATTTTTCACACACTGGAAGAGCATTCGCATATATTTCTGTGGCTCATTTGTATTTTAATCTATTACCTATCGTTCTATTTTTCCTTACCACCAAAATCCTTCATGACTCTACTTCCTTTCTAGTTTGTGTGTCTTTTTGAGTGGTACGCATGCGTGAAGTGAGGACGAGGTTGTGTGTGTTGGTGCAGGGATGGGGATAAAGTTTGGATAATTTTTATTACATTGTTAAAAAATAGCCGATTCGTTTAACGAATAAGGGTCCAACACCGACCGGAACATCGTCGCTTTCAATCCACATGCGTGGGCTAAGTTATTTGTTTCAGTCACGTTAATTTCATTTAATCTCTGCATATAACAAACACAAATCAAAAATCCTTACTTGGTTACCTAAAGTGGAGCATGAATCACCTTTGGAGTGAGAGAGAATGTTGCCAGCGACCTGAATTATCTCAGTAGTGAGAGAATACTGCCTGCGACCTGCCAGCTCAAGTGTGGCGAAGGGTAAGCTTTCTCTTGCCTCCTGACGCAGCCTCATCGTCGTCTACGAGAGCCAGAGGTGTGGGTCAGGCTTTGTGGTGGAAGAGGAGGTCATCCAAGTGAAAGGAATCCCCCGTGTGTTCCGTGGGCGGCTGGTTTCATTACCCGAAGGGGTCTGCCCATCAGGGTCGATGGTGGTGATGGCCGCCTGGAACGACTGCCTGGAGGATGAGTCTAGGGCATTGGGAGCCACGGCGTGGGCTTCCTGAAGGAGGTGGCTGATCAATCCACTTTCTCTTCTAGTATTCCTCACTTCAAGTACCTCCGAATATGGCACTCAGGGATAATATCAGTGTTCTGAACTGAATGTCACTAATAAAAAAAATTACTGTACTCACTTCTAAATGTACATTCGCAAAAATGTACATTTCACATTAGATAAATGTTAGCTGCCTTACTTTTATGTATTTTGGCAACGTTTTTTAAGATTTCCAAAACGAGCGAATTTCGTGAACAACAAGAAATTGGCAGCAACAACACAAGGCGCTGATTAACAGCCTCATGCTGGCTATATTTATGCATTATGTTTATATATATATATATATATATATATATATATATATATATATATATATATATATATATATATATATATATATATATAAGTGAATGATGGACAAAGCTTCTGGGGAATTATGCATACTTCTACTTCACATTCTTAACTCTCGATGTAGAATTTCCATTTGCATTTTCTTAATTAATTAGCAACAGCCGCTGGCGACTTAACGCGCCATAAGATGAATTCCACTTAATTATTGCTTAAAATTTGCATTTTGAGAGAAGACGGGGTGAGTGAACCTTTAGAGCTAAATTTTCAGAGAAAAAATATAAAACGACTTCCCAGTGCGGTGTCCGCAAAGACTCTTGGCGTAAAGTTTACCCAGAATGTGCTCTGCTCTATTTATGCTACTGATGCTGTTGTTAATAACACAATGGGTGTATTGTGATTGATTAATTGATGAAGATTAAGCCATCCAAAAGGTGGTACGGGCATGAATAACCCGTAAGTGGTGGCCCTTTTGGAGTCATTACCAGTATCATTAGCTCATACTGGAGATCTGTGGAGGGGGGTGTATTGTAGAGGAGAGAAAGATATATATCTCCGGTCTGCTATCCCAACACTTTTTCACGACATAATTCTATTAGATCTTAAATATAATTTTGTCTCACTCTGTGTGAATACAGTATGTTGTATTTCAATGCGATAATGAGTGAGATTACACTTGGATCATGAGGCATAGTCATCATTACAGACTGGAAAGAATTGAATTATCCTGAAAGTATGAAGATCAGGATTACCTACTAATCCTGAGCATAAGGATCAGAAACGACAATGAAAACTAAACTTTCATCCTCCCGATGAATTTAAATAGATCTAAAACTTAAATAAATCACATACACATCATTTTTAAGCATTTCAACTCAATATTTATCTCTGAAACAATGGATTAAAGTTAGTCATATTTTGAGAGTAAATAAACAACCATATGCTGGTGGGTATATAACATGAGAAGCGCGTGACAATCAACAGGAAGCTATTATAGTCGAAATTTACTTTGCTCATACTTCAAAAATTGCTGTTCTTATAGCAACTCTTTGATCCAACGTACGAAAATTGGCTGTTGGATCAATTTTTGTAAATGAATCATTCCAAAAGATAGATTAAAATCTTGAAGGGGTAACTATAGAACGTAACCTAATATGTCTAAGCACAATCAGGCCTAAAATACGATGTCTTAAGACAAAATTCTTTACATAAATATGATATACTAGACCTTGAAATATATTAGTTGGGTTTTTGGCTTATTTTGACGTACCCTCTATACAATTATTAGTACAAAACGCAATCAATGCTGACTACAACATTTCATTTTTTGTATGTTTGACCAAATAGTTGTTTTTAAGCACAATTATTTAGGAGTTACGGGGTTTGAGATCTAGATCCGGATCTCACCACTTTGCACCCACTTCACTGCCTCACCACTCATTCTACACCCTCTTTTCCCTTCACTCTATACCCTCTCCTCCCTTCCATGAGCCAAGGGCCCCGTCAGCTGCTCACGACACAGCCTTCAGATACTGAATGAAAAATGGTTTGTATTATCATTCATTCAACAGTTTACCGTGAGGGAGATATTGGTTCACATTATTACTCACTCACGACCTTACAAGCACACACACACGCATGTGCGCTCACTCATGAGTGCGCTAACACCTGCACGCACTGCAGCACGCACAAATCACACACACACACACACACACACACACACACACACACACACACACACACACACACACATACACACACACACACACTTACCTCACAGGGACGTAAGAAGGAACTTTTTCAGTGTCAGAGTAGTTAACAGATGGAATGCATTAGGCAGTGATGTGGTGGAGGCCGACTCCATACACAGTTTTAAATGTAGATATGATAGAGCCCAGTAGGCTCAGGAACCTGTACACCAGTTGATTGACAGTTGAGAGGCGGGACCAAAGAGCCAAAGCTCAACCCCCGCAAGCATAATTAGGTGAGTACAATTAGGTGAGTACACACACACACACACACTCACACACACACACACACACACACACACACACACACACACATCCCATCCCATCCGCATTACCATACATCGGTGGGACATGTGCGAATGTGACGTTGGTACCCGTGTAAGACATGTTCGCCTGCAACACATGTTCAAAACACCACCACATATGTCAAATAATCTGTTCCAGTTGTTCCAATTCATTTTATTTCTTCAGATTATGAGTAGATTGCGTACCTCTGGAATGCCCAAAAGAGTCTTTGAGACAGTACTTCACATGAAATTACTCTACAAGCTTGAGTGGTAGGCGGGAGGAAGCAGGAAAAAACCCTAACATGAGTAGGGAATTACCTAACAGGCAGGAGCCAGAGAGTAGCAGTAAGTTGCGAAAAGTCGGACTGGCGAACAGTAACAAGCGGAGTACCTAAAGGATCAGTACTGGGACTAGTACTTTTCTCATATATGTAAATGACCGATCTACTGGAGGGAAGGGGAGGGAATTATCAGGGGAAAGAGTCAAGCCAATTCGACTATATTGCACTGGGAAAGGGTCAGGATCAGAATTTGGGATGGGACGGAGGATAGGAATGGTTCCCAACCCATTGGACGTTACCCAAATGAGCCACAGAAACATTACAAAGAATTTTCAGTGTTAGAGTAGCTAACAAAGGCATGCACACGAAGTGATGTGGTAGAGTTAGATTCCTTACACAATTTAATATGTAAATATGACAGAGCCCAATGGTCTCAGGAACCTGTATACCAGTTGATTGACAGTTGAGAGGCGGGACCAAAGAACCAAGAGCCTCCGCAAGCACAATTTGGTGAGTACACACACGCACGTTAATGCTTTTTCCTAATTAGCTATAAATTGCAAATCCAGAGTTTTATCTATCGATTATAGTATTTTACCGGTGGATATCCTTTGGCGATTTTAAGTGGTTTGAGAATCACATAATGCGTCATTAAATTTGAAATTCATACTACTGTCTGGGAATTAACATCTAAATTACATAATATTAAATAAGTTAGTACCTTGATATTGGACTTGCCGGTAAGCATCAACAGTAAGTAGAAAGTATATCACCTCACAGACTTGGTTCAAGTGAGATATGATATGCCTAGGTATACTCCCAAAATATCTATGTACGTGAGTATACACTGACGTGTGTATACACTGAAGTTTATATATACTGACGTGTATATCTCGGCATGCCAAGAGTCAATATCCTCCTAATAGGTTGTGTACTTACTAAACACAGACAAGGTGCATTTTCTGAGCTTGATAACCAGTCCGAGGTGTATGCAATGTGTGCGTGAGTGAGACTGCACGCACACACGCGCGCACACAATTAAAACAAGATCAACTCGGTATAGGAGAAGAGGAGAACAGATCCAGAGAACAGCCTAAAGAACTGACCCAGAGAACAGCCTAACGTACTGACCTAGAGAACAGTCTAAAGTACTGACCCAGAGAACAGCCGTAAGAACTGACCCATAGAACAGCCCCGGAGAACAGCTCCAGAGAACAACACTGGGTTAACGTCCTTCATAGTGAACAGGGACATGGGAGGCAATTACCGTGCTCAAGTGCTTTACACCTGCCCTAGAACTCCTCCAAGCGGTCATTAGCTGAAGGGTCGTTTAGTTGCCCTCCTTCAGTTCCCTTGTGCTAACTCGTCAGCAGCGACCCGCCTTCCTGCCTGCGTGGCCAGGGCGAGACCGGGAGGGAAATAAGTGTACGGGAAGAAAATGAGGAAGATAAGCACGAAGTCCTTCATATTGACATTATTAAACTGATCTTAATTAAAGCCCCCAGAGAACTTGAGCAACAAACTCTTTATTTTACTCTCCTTCTCTCTTTCTTTTTTGTGAGTGTTTAAATCCCCAACACCTGTTTATGCTACAAAAATCCAGATTTTGTCCTAAATGTATATCTGGGAATCTTGATTTACACATCCTGTTATGGCCGCTTCTGAGGGAGGTAAGGGGGGAGATGGATCTCATGGAGTCTTCTCGTAGATTAGCAACTCATTAGCTGTGCCACCTTTTTCTTCTGCTACCCATTACTGGGTAGCAGAAGTAAAGCTCCATTACTGGAGCTGGAGGGGCTCCATTACTGTAGCCCCTCCCCCATTACTTGAGGCACCCATTATTTGTGCACTTCTGGTGGTAAACTCTTAACTCTGTTTGAGCGCCTGGTTAATGGAAGATGATCCTTATTAAGGTAATGGTCTTGGGTATGTTGTGTATTTTGTTTTTGATTTAAATGTTATTTATTTTGTTTTGCATTTAATGCTGTTTATTTTTATTTGGAATTAAACTCTGGATCATTACCATCACATTCTGCCGTTTGTGTCTACTCTCTATTTTTAGTTTGATGTCTGATTTTAAACCTATTAACCGCAAGTATTTTTGTCCTAACGTAGTCAATAACGATGAATTATTAGTTTAAATACAGCAAGAACCGATACACCTCTTACTGTACGTATGGTCGACCGACTGGCAAGTATACACGTCTGCTTCGTTCCCCCTTCAACACGGATCGCTGGACGCTGATGGTCGTGCGTCTAATACAAATGAACGCGATTTGTCTTTCGAGCACATCGTGTGTTAATTATCCCAAATGTTCGAGGGAAGATACAACAGCGGCAGCGCTCAC
>WNGS01165523.1:31629437-31639811 GCA_020271785.1 Procambarus virginalis | reverse complement strand
ACAGCAAGTGTTTCTTATCAATCATTAGGTATATGAACAGCTGAGTTGAATACCAAAGTTACACTTACAGTACATGCACATTAATGACACTATGTAAAGACACTTCGAACACTGTTTATGTAGGGCAGACGTAATCTGTGTATTTATGTTTGTAGGTTAGCTTAGCATTTTAAAAGCACTACAATCACCTGTGGTTGAGTTGTTCAATAATCATTGAATATGTTTAACAGATTCTAACCCTGTCGTGAAGGACAGAAGAAAATGTATATATGCTGGCCCACCTTGTGGAAAAATATAAAAAAAGAATACAAAACTAGTGCATGACCCAACATTTATCGTCTTCAGCATTATATTGTTTAAATAGGGAAAATCTCAATGATTAATTATAATAAATATTAACAGGACAAAATAATACATATTTTTCAAACAATTATATGAACTTTCTGGGGGACAAACAATGTTAACATCCGGATCACGGATTATATAGGAAGAAGATTTGCTTTCCATTTAATATTATTAAGACCAGAACGAGACACCACCTCTCTCTCGAGAAAAAATCTACACTCCTTCGCAAATTTCCTCTGCTGAAAAATTACGAGGACGGGATGGCACTCTGGGTCGAAGAACTGACTGAGTTTGGCAATTTTCGGGTATTAAGCTGCCTCTCCCATTCTCAAACGAAGGGAAAGGATTCCACCTCCCTCCTCCTCTTCTTCCTCCTCTATAATTTTGGGGGAATGGGACACAAAATGCCCAACTTGATAATGCACCAAGTTTGCCCATTACATTTAATATATGCCCACTAATGGTTACTCACTTCCGACGAAGAGAGGCGGATGGGAGGATAAATGCTAGTCAGTGTTTATGCATGAACTGCTAATATGTTTCTCTTCTATATAACCCTCCCAATCACCCTACGTTTTCACGCAAAGTTTGTGTGGGTTATATATATGTTCATTCAGATGTGCTCATTCATGTGCTTGCAAGGTCCAGCGTCAGCTATTAGTCTTGTAGTCTTGACTTTCAATAATTTTATGGTCTAGTGATATGGTTCTAGTTTCTAATTTTTTTTCTGAATTTACATTTAATATTGTTTATGATTCACGAATCTGTCTCCCCTTTATCCCATACAGTTGTATGAGAATTTTCACTTCTGTTCTCGTCTTCATAATTTAGCTTTTAGCTGACTTAAGAGTCCAGCAGCTATTGTTCAATTCCCTTTCAGGAGAGAGGCAAGTCCTCCTTCAAATTTATTTTGCATCATCAACAAGCTCTCATTTGAAGTAGGAAATTTCCTGTCAGGTCGTTGACATATAATAGACCCGGATAGAGCCAAGAGTCGACCGTTGTGGCAATTCACTCGTTACCAAAATCCACATCAATATTTCTCCTCTCACTGTAATAAATTTCCTGTTCTCCTTGAAAGGTAAGCTCTAACTTAGCTATGCGGTCCTCCAGCCACAAAAGCCTGTATCTTTTACTGGAATAGGAATCGCTTAGAGTTGCAACGATTGATTTTTGACAAAGGAATGAGCAGTCTACTAATAAAAAAAATCTAGTATATATTTGTCATCTCGTTGTATAACTCTAACTAGCATGTCAAGCTAAATTTTCCAGCTCTAATTCTCGCCGGTGTTTCAATATTGTGAGGAGGTATATTCCATGAGCCTTTAGTGTGTGTGTGTGGTAATAACCTCAACTGTTCTGACGCCATTTTTGGACTGGATTGTGGAGAGAAATTCAGTGAAATGGATTAGTGATAGCCCGTCTGTCATCCTTCCTGGCTGATGTCAATTTCAAGCACGCCTCAAAACGTTTCTATTGTATATTGTAGATCAACTTGTCTTTGCTTTCTAAAGCTCAACTCGTCATTATTTACATTGTTTTTGCTAAAAAAATTTTTTACCAATAAAAAGAGTAAGAATATAATGAAAGTCAATTTTTTTTTAGATATGGGTAAAAATATTTACCACGACCTCGAAGAAGACGATATGTAGCATCCGATGAAGCCTTGTGGGGCACCTGCATACACTCACATAATTTCTTCTTCTACCACCCCCTATATATATATATTGTGTATTTTGTCATTTTATTTAAAACTTCATTACACAAAAAGGGTTACAACGTTGGTTACATGCTAAGTAAAGGCTATTTGTCACAGGTTGTAGAGTTTTCCAGCTCTTCAGATGGCGGGTAGGAACCATGGATGCAGTGTGCATTTCCTCTCTGTATCGCCACACTAAGGCGCTTAAAGAGGAAACTGGCGGCCCTAAGGACTCTAGTTATTTCATTAGCTTAAACCCAGCTCCTTAAAAAAAACTAGTAACACTTTTACCCCAGCACCAAGTGTCTTTGGGGCATTGGGGACAAAATTGTAGTGATGATCTAGATCTTTGTATTTACGTGACTTGGCTGCTTCCCGGTAAGTGGCAGCGCCGGCTGGATGTGCAACACTGAATCAACATAGGTGTTGGCTAAATATAAAACGCACGTGTAGTCCCGCACCAACTGACTGCCATTCTTCCAGGGTTCACTGTGATCCCATCTGGGAGACCGACAGGCTCGTCAGAGTTCAGGGTTTAGGTAACGAGGTTCCCTCTCTACTGAACATCCAGTTGTGGAAAGGTTTCTCCTTCTTTTTGATATATGTATATGTATATAATAATTATATTTCAAAGAGCATTATTTGAGTTAGAATTTCATACCTAGCATCTTCAGGTTTCACACTGAGCCATCGATTTCTTAAAATTTAACTTGGAAATCCACCCAAGGATTTGGGCAAGCTTCACAATATCTAACGAATTTTGCTCAATTCCTAAGCACGCGTGCGTTGAACAGATGGGTGTTTACATGTAAACTCAAAATTATCAGAACGCCATTCGGTGGCTTCAATTATCTTTCCTATTTTGATTAATCACTGCAAAGATAATGTTAGGTAACAGCACACATCCGTTAAAATTACGACTTATTAAGCAAGTGATTCCACTTTATGCAGTGTAAAATTGCTAGAACAAATTAAATACTCTTACCAGTTAAAAATGACGTTCTAAATTACTGATACTAAAAGCGTCTGAAAAGGTCAAGGTGGCCAAGAGCTTATGAACTTAAGAATATATGAAACGGCATAAGGTTTACCGACCCATGAGATAGCTCTATTTATTCTCGCGCAAACTCAATAAATATCTACTTGAAAATATTCACAGTTCCAGGGTTATTATCTTATCCGGTAAACCGTTCCAAAAATTATTCCCCTAATACCTCTCCAAGTGTTTTCTAATGTAAACTAATCCATTTCTTTGCAATTTTTGTGTTTATATTTTGCATTTCATTAATTTGCCCCTTATTATACCCTCTCATCCATTTTATATAGCGAGAAGCGGTGTGTGTGTGTGTGTGTGTGTGTGGTGTGTGGTGTGTGTGTGAACACTGTAACTACCCGAATTACACTGTTGTAATGCAGAAGGAATTCAGAAGTGAAAATCTTTTGCCCAAAAATGAATTAAGGAGAGGTCTTGTCAATGACTTTATTGGGAGCGTTCGAGAGGAGCTCTAATGTTACTTTGCTGAACAAGATATTGATACTGAAGACTGAGCTTCTTTCGTGAATTGGCAAAATTTTAAAACATTAAATTTATTTACCTTGAATTAAATTTTCTTTCACGTTATGATGTCACATCTGATATTCAGACGTTTAGCTTGTCCAGACGGTCTATCTAAATGTTTCTCTCTGTTTCTGTTTCTCTTCTCTCATTCTCTCTCAAACTCAAGAATATTAACTCTATATGACCACTAAAAACATGCACCAGAAGTAAAAGCAATATACAACTCGCCCCACAGCAATTTTTAAGCGTTTATTGCTTGGAATAAAGTGTTACACAAAGAGGAGATTTAAGATATCCTACTCGCTTCCAATGACTATGTATCAGCCTCCATCTCACTGAGCTGTTTCTCTAGTCTGCTAACGAAAATTTATTGTCGGAGTCTGATTTTTTCGTTTTTCCTTCTTCCCTTTACACAGCGGGTGGAGAGAATTTTTTTTGCCTTGTTGTTTGTGGGTGAAGGTGTAGACTGTATATATATATATATATATATATATATATATATATATATATATATATATATATATATATATATATATATATATATTGTAAAAAAATAGTTTGCAGAACGAGCTTTATCTCCTGGGTCCCGCCTTTTGGTCGCCAATTGCCTTTAGCAATGGTTCCTGACCCTTCTGCTGTTTGAAATAATATATTAAATAAACTGTCTATTGTTGATATAATACATTCATTTGACCTCAACTATTCTTCCAATTCATTCTACTTGCTCACAACCTCTACAGTGAGGGGATCAGTCATTCATCCCTGTGACTTATCCGAATTTCTAATTTCCATTTTTGCTCTACTTCATAGCTTATATGTTGGATATTTCGGTTTTTGTCGATTTTTTAAATGCTTCAAGGAATTATTTAGGTCTTGATTATTCCACCTTTCAATCGTTTCATGGTAGTGATGTCTGGCTCTCTCAGGATTTTCTCGTTGGTTAGTCCTGTCAGTTACGGAACCAGTCGCGAAGCAAACCAATAGACTTTCTCTTACAAGTTTGCTATTTCAGATGGTACCTGGTGCCCAACGTTATGAAAGACTCTACGCGTGCCTGAAGGCAACACATAGGTTTTTAAACTTTTACTGCGTTGATAATGCAGAAGGAAAACATATTAACGTGGTTTATCAGTGAGAAAATTAGCAGGAGCCATGTTAAGTTTCGAACCTTTTATATCGTGGTTAAATGATCCAAAGAGTGTGCTAGAGAATATCCAGTGTGTAGGTTCGAATCCTCATCATGACGCCGCTAATGTTAGGTGTCAATTTGTGCCTCTGAAGATAGGCTGATAGTTAGATCGCCTTCTAGATTGTATACATAATGACCTCAAACATTTACTTTCTCTGAACCTTTGGCATTTCATATTCTGGTATCTCAATGGCTCTCTCTTTCTGTGTCTCTTCGTGTATCTCTTTCTCTTTCCTCTCTGTTGCAGTTCTTCCTTTTTCACTTTCCCCAATATTTAAGCAGGAGAAGTCAGAGCAAAGACATCAAACCACGATTCTTTATTCCTCTCTCACTACGAGCAAGGAGACCTGCATCACATCAGCGAGCTGTGATGTGAACACCGAGAGGAGGAAACCACAATATTATCACAGTGTAACTGAAGAGTTTTGTGACGCACACAGACGCAAAGACACCTTTCACCAGTCTGAAGCTATTCGTTGGCACAGAGAAAAGTCTGAGATGATATTCAACCACAAGATTTTTTTTTACACGATACCAGTGTGTTTGTGATATATATATATATATATATATATATATATATATATAGATATATATATATATATATATATATATTATATATATATATATAGAGAGAGAGAGAGAGAGAGAGAGAGGGTGGCAGTCTCATCATCTTTTCGTATTCGGAATGTGTGGCTTTAGGGCGTAATACAGTTTTGTTTCCAAGGCTCTGTTTCAGAAGAGTGATTGTAACAGTTTGGCCGTGTCTTTGTTCACCTAATATCGTTACCTTTCTCATATTCCTTCATTTTTCTCTCACTGTCCTTTCTCAACCATTTTTTTTTACTTTTCCTCTGGAATTCCCTTCTCCTGTAACATGATCATGCTTACAGCTCGGGTTAAAATATGATTTATTCATTCTAGCGCTTTCTAACTAAACGCTTTAGGTGTTAAGAGTGAACAAAGCTCGTGTCTAGTACACTTGTGTTGACAGGTGCGTGTTCGCCTTGACCAAGTTCGTCTAATTCAATCGCCTGCCGAAGATATCTATATCCTACATACGGGGTGTTGGTAGGATATAAATTATCTCCCTTCTCTCTCACTCTCTACCGCTCCACATTCTCCAAGACACTAAAAGATTTACCCATAACGTTTGGGATGTCTTCATGTTCAGCTTCCATCTTCAGTTGAGATAATGGTAAAAAATACAGGTAGCTCCAATATCTTGATATTCATTAGCCCCCCTGTGCAGCACTTGCTCCCTTCCAGATACAGATTCACTTCTCCAGTACTGCATAGACCAACACTCTTGAATAGCTCACCATTTACAACAAGCCCCTTTGCAGCTCAAATCCGTTATGTGCAGCACTAGCGCCACCTCTCATCCCACCGCGCAGTACTGACAAGTCCTCATTGCAGCACCACACATCACCAGTTTCTCCAGGGGGAATTATAGCACCTGTATGAGTTATCCGCTGTGACCCGTACCTGGAACACCGGTCATCCAGTCTGCAGTTTATTTCATTTGTGGTACTCCTATTCTCGCTAAGAAATACGAGATAGCCCGAGAGTGCTCCGACCACACTATAGGCCAATTGGGCCACACAGCCATTTCTCCTAAAATGAAAAAAAAAATGAAAATAATTTGGGATTTTTTTTTAGCACCAACAGTAATTAAGGGTCCTCTGATAGGTTAGGTGGGCAGGAAAAGCTCATAAAGTTTAAAAATGTTATGAAAAACGTTAATTGAAAGTTTCCTCTTCTAACCTTAACGAGTAAGCCGGACGACTCAAACAGAAAACGGGACAGTACGTCACTTTTGTGAGTCGATTTCATTTCAAATTACGTCCAAATTTGGCCATAGCGCGCATACGAGCCAAAGTAACGTTATTTTAAAGAGGACGGGTGATTTTTCGGTGTTTTGATTTATTTAGTTTTGAGTATTCGTTTGCGTATACGGCGACAATAGCTTCGTTAGGAGCATAATGTGTATGAACTATTTGCTAAATTTGCACTGAAATGATATGAAAGATGACTGTGTGCAACAAAAAATTTCACAATTACCTATAGAGCTTGAGATACTGAATATAAATGTCATGGATTGAATAATAGTTGTCAAAGCTAAAACGAATAATTCGTGGCACATCTCTCATCTTTGTTAATTCATCTGTTATGCACACTACCTTATTCCAGCCACGTGAATTCCCTTCTTTGTTCATCTCTCAACTGAATGTTGATGGTGTCATAAGGGTCTAAGTATCCGCAATGCAAGGTATAACCTCCTTTCCATTACCTATTGTACCGCTAAATATAACCAGGGTGTTGTAAAAATTTTAGGAAAGACGACAGGGTTAGGTGTCGACTCCTAAAAAAAAAATATGCTAGAGGCGACGCAGTGCGAGTTCTGGTGAATGTGTGGCGTGCGCTGAGAAATAATTAAGGAGGTGGCAGAGTGTTGGAAGAGTGTGGGCAGTATCTGGAACGCGTGGAATGTTGTCATCTCGCCAGGGGACAAGAATGAACCTTCAGCACCCTCTGACGTGGACATGAATGAGCCTTCGAAACTATTGTGGAAAATCTACCAGTGAATTCATTGTTTTGTATTTTTGGTGACTGAAAATTTCTTAATTTTTCATTAATTATTTTGTTAAGCGTACTGTTTGATTTTAATATTTATTTTCACTGATAAACTTCCACTTCACACAACCTGAGGGGTTTATATTTCATATACAAGAAAGTTAATCCGGGAATTGTTAGTAATTACATTAATTATTGGGAAATCATATTAGTTTATCTACCAATAGTTATGGTTATTCCTTAAATATTTCACAGCTTAGCTGTTATGGTATTAGAAGTTGTTGGGAGCCAGCTGGACTCTTGGTGTCGGGGGACATGGAGTCGTTATGTGCAGGATGAGACATGAATCAGTCACGTGGTCTCGTGTCACCTCGATAAAGACCAAACGTGTATGCATACACACTGGCGTCATGTCCCCGATGTAATGAATTATTATTTATTATTATATTTATTACTGATGTATTTATGTTCAAAAAGTGTGTATAATTTGGTTTTTCTTCGTGATTCTGTCTTAGCATGAAATTCCTATCTTCGGGCTTGTTGTTTCTCGGCATAAACACCATTAAATTTGGCCAACCATGTATGAAATTTTTACATAGGAAAGAGTTCCTTGATTCAATGGTCACGTCTCCCGTTTTTACTGTCTCTCCTTTGAAGTTTATTAAATTTACATGCAAAATTTCTTTGGTAAACGAGGAATAAAAGAGCGAGGTTAAATGTGAAATTGTTACGTACCTTTCTGTGCCAGTTAGGCATAGACGTTGATTACAAGTCAATAATTTCGAGTTCCGATTGTGAAAATAGGTTTGTCATATATTCAACTGCTTAAAGCGAATGAACCGAAGAACAACTTATCACGATATTTATAAATTTCTAACTTAATTTTTAATGTAAGAGCGTTAGGATTGTCGTCTTCTAGATAATGTTACCCATGAAATTAGCAAGAAAGACCAGCTCACGAAAACTCTGCCCTTATAAGAACGAGAAAGAGCTATAAATTTATTAGGATAACCATCAACAGGATGTTATTTTCACGAAGTGCCTTACATATATGAAGAAAAGGTGCTGACCTGTCAATGATGTATTAATTTTGGCCAACTATACGATAATAAAGGTTATATTCACTTACACCTTAATTTGTTTACTAATAGTTCACTGATAACCGTTTCCATAATTTCGACTACTGTATCACAGTTTAAATTCACACCTTCCATGCTTACAGTTAAATCCACCGTGATTATATTTGCTAGTTACACAGGACACTACTAGAAATAAGAGGATTAGTAAAAACGAATCAGTGAAAAATATATTGGTCCAAAACAGCATCCTATACATAACACAGCTGTATTAGTTATAAAATGATAGCATTCAAAGCAAAGACTTACAGTTAATTAACACAACGTACTGATTAATTATGTTAAGTTCCAGACCCATTCCTAATACTGGGAGACGATAAATGAAGACTCCACCTTGGGATGATTAAAACCCAAACATTCCCAGTAGAGTATCGCATAGCTGTATTTAATGCCGATAACCCATCCCACTAGGATAATTGCTTTAAAATGTGCATGTCTCTAGACTTGTTAAACTGTTCAGGAACAATAACAATTGAGTTTGAATAAGGGAAAAAAATGAATTGCTGAGACCACTTCATCAATCATTTTCTCAAACCCGACAGGTCTAACCTAACCTAAAGATATGTTAAACAGCCATAATCCACACTATAAGACGCCAAGATGGAACGTTAACAGAGCAGACTAGATGTTGTACACAATTAATTTCAACACGGAAATCGTTCCTTGTGACAACGCAATTATCCCACTTGAAATATTGTCGTCGCAGTGCAAGTCGTTGACGCGCCTAGTGCAGGTAATAAACGACAGAACACACTACTCAAAGTAACTTTATTCAAAGACAAGGAAAGATAGTGACGGTACATAAAACTGTTACAGCGTAATAACCCACAAATATTTAGGATTGATGTTATGCAGGATGATTCAGTCAGAGTCTTGTTTTATTCCTCTTAAGGATTTGTGATGTTTCTCGACTCAGGCTGGTTAGAGTGAGTTACTCAGTACTTAGAGTGCGTTAGTGCGTTAGAGTGCGCGAGTCATCTGCGTTAGATAACTTTCCTAAGCAGGTTAGCGAAATATCACACCCTCCATTGTCCGCGTATTGTTTAGAAAACACAATTTGTTTCACGTGGAGATTTATACCAGCTCGAAAGAGCATCTCGAGCAGTAAGAGAATAAGATCATCAACACTTTAATGACTAAAAGAACCCCACCAAGGAAACTGGAATGAAGCCAGTTTCATTCCAGTTTCCAGAATCCACCGACGGACCCTTCCAGGTCTTTTCATTCTCACAGTCATTGTTGAAGGACGAGTATAAAAATTTGTCCAAAATTGTATTAAATTTTTTTAAAGACATTGTTATATTAGAAATTGTTGTTTTTGAAGGGATACGGAAGCATCGATCCCTCAATAAATTTCAAATGAAAAACAGAATGACTCGATTATCTACATTGGCCAAGGTAACATCAAATTATTATTTTATTCTATTTTTCTCCATTGTTTTAATAAAGAGTTAGAACAGTATATTCACAAGGATTTTCATCTTGCAAAATTTGCAGGCTTAGACATTCACGTGCGTGTCAAGAAAAGTCGAACTATTTCAGCAACATTTAGGGAAAGTTAAATATTTCTGATCATATTTAATTGCAACCCAGTCTGGAGAGAAATGCAAGAGTGTTAACCTTAGATCTTGCCTGGATAACGCGCCAGAGATGCTTGCCACCAGCCCGATAATGACCTCAATAATGTTGGATAATGGCCCAAGTATCCTCCAATATCACGGTGAGAGGCTACATAGTCGTCGAGACGAGAGTGTCTTGTCTGACAGTAAAGTTCTCGCATTAGTTTCAGAATTAATTAATATAATTATGTTCTCATCTAACAGTAAAATATATATATATATATATATATATATATATATATATATATATATAT
>WNGS01165523.1:31607396-31628437 GCA_020271785.1 Procambarus virginalis | reverse complement strand
TGTGTGTGTATATCACGAAATAAACACGTGATTAAAAATGACAGTGTCAGACCACGGAGGAAATTGAAACAGGAATTTCCTTAAGTACTTTCGTATATAATACATCTCAGAAGGAATCTTCACTCCTTCTGAAGATGTATTAATATACGAAAGTACTTAAGGAAATTCCTGTTTCAATTTTCCTCCGTGGTCTGACACTGTCATATATATATATAATATATATATATATATATATATATATATATATATATATATATATATATATATAATATATATATATAATATATATTTTACTGTTGATGAGAACATAATTATATTAATTAATTCTGAAACTAATGCGAGAACTTTACTGTCAGACAAGACACTCCCGTCTCGACGACTGTGTAGCCTCTCACCGTGATAATGGAGGATACTTGGGCCATTATCCAACATTATTGAGGTCATTATCGGGCTGGTGGCAAGCATCTCTGGCGCGTTATCCAGCCAAGATCTAAGGTTAACACTCTTGCATTTCTCTCCAGACTGGGTTGCAATTAAATATGATCAGAAATATTTACTTTCCCTAAATGTTGCTAAAATAGTTCGACTTTTCTTGACACGCACGTGAATGTCTAAGCCTGCAAATTTTGCAAGATGAAAATCCTTGTGAATATACTGTTCTAACTCCTTTATTAAAACAATGGAGCAAAATAGAATAAAATAATAATTTGATGTTACCTTGGTCAATGTAGATATCGAGTCATTCTGTTTTTCATTTGAAACTTTATTGAGGGATCGATGCTTCCGTATCCCTTTGAAAAACACAATTTCTAATATAACAATGTCTTTAAAAAATCTTATACAATTTTGGACAAATTTTTATACTCGTCCTTCAACAATGACTGTGAGAATGAAAAGACCTGGAAGGGTCCGTCGGTGGATTCTGGAAACTGGAATGAAACTGGCTTCATTCCAGTTTCCTTGGTGGGGTTCTTTAGTCATTAAAGTGTTGATGATCTTATTCTCTTACTGCTCGAGATGCTCTTTCGAGCTGGTATAAATCTCCACGTGAAACAAATTGTGTTTTCTAAACAATACACGGACAATGGAGGGTCTGTATTTCGCTAACCTGCTTAGGAAAGTTATCTAACGCAGATGACTCGCGCACTCTAACGCACTAACGCACTCTAAGTATTGAGTAACTCACTCTAACCAGCCTGAGTCGAGAAACATCACAAATCTTTAAGAGGAATAAAACAAGACTCTGACTGAATCATCCTGCATAACATCAATCCTAAATATTTGTGGGTTACTACGCTATAACAGTTTTATGTACCGTCACTATCTTTCCTTGTCTTTGAATAAAGTTACTTTGAGTAGTGTGTTCTGTCGTTTATTACCTGCACTAGGCGCGTCAACGACTTGCACTGCGACGAAAATATTTCAAGTGGGATAATTGCGTTTGTCGCAAGGAACGATTTCCGTTTTGAAATGAATTGTGTATCAACATCTAGTCTGCTCTGTTATCGTTTCATCTTGGCGACTTATAGTGTGGATTATGGCTTTTTAACATATCTTTAGGTTAGGTTAGACCTGTCGGGTTTGAGAAAATGATGATGAAGTGGTCGCAGCAATTCATTTTTTTTTCACTTATTCAAACAAGTCTAGAGACATGCACATTTTAAAGCAATTATCCTAGTGGGATGGGTTATCGGCATTAAATACAGCTATGCGATACTCTACTGGGAATGTTTGGGTTTTAATCATCCAAGGTGGAGTCTTCATTTATCGTCTCCCAGTATTAGGAATGGGTCTGGAAGCTAATATAATTAATCAGTACGTTGTGTTAATTAATCGTAAGTCTTTGCTTTGAATGGTATCGTTTTATAAACTAATACAGCTGTGTTATGTATAGGATGCTGTTTTGGACTAATATATTTTTCACTGATTCGTTTTTACTAATCCTCTTATTTCTAGTAGTGTCCTGTGTAACTAGCAAATATAATCACGGTGGATTGAACTAGAAGCATTTAAGGTGTGAGCTTAAGCTGTGATACATTAGTCGAAATTATGGAAACGGTTATCAGTCAACTATTAGTAAACAAATTAAGGTGTAAGTGAACGTAACCTTTATTATCGTATAGTTGGCCAAAAATTAATACATCATTGACAGGTCAGCACCTTTTCTTCATATATGTAAGGCACTTCGTGAAAATAACGTCCTGTTGATGGTTATCCTAATAAATTTATAGCTCTTTCTCGTTCTTATACGGGCAGAGTTTTCTTGAGCTGGTCTTTCTTGCTAATTTCATAGGTAACATTATCTAGAAGACGACAATCCTAACGCTCTTACATTAAAAATTAAGTTAGAAATTTATAAATACGTGATTAGTTGTTCTTCGGTTCATTCGCTTTAAGCAGTTGAATATATGACAAACCTATTTTCACAATCGGAACTCGAAATTATTGACTTGTAATCAACGTCTATGGCTAACTGGCACAGAATGATACGTAACGATGTCACATTTAACCTCGCTCTTTTATTCCTCATTTACCAAAGAAATTTTGCATGTAAGTTTATAAACTTCAAAGGAGAGATAGTAAAAACGGGAGACGTGACCATTGAATTAAGGAGCTCTTTTCCTATGTAACATTCATACATGGTTGGCCAAATTTAATCGTGTTTATGCCGAGAAACAACAAGCCAGAAGATAGGAATTTCATGCTAAGACAGAATCACGAAGAAAAACCAAATTATACACACTTTTTGAACATAAATACATCAGTAATAAATATAATAATAATAATTCATTATATCGGGGACATGACGCCAGTGTGTATGCATACACGTTTGGTTTTTATCGAGGTGACATGAGACCACGTGACTGATTCTGTCTCATCCTGCACATAACGACTGTATGTCCCACGACACCAATAGTCCAGCTGGCTCCTACAACTTCTAATACCACAACAGCTAAGCTGTGAAATATTTAAGCAATAACCATAGCTATTGGTAGATACACTAATATGATTTCCCAATAATTAATGTAATTACTAACAATTCCCGGATTAACTTTCTGTATATGAAATAAACCCCTCAGGTTGTGTGAAGTGGAAGTTTATCAGTGAAAATAAATATTAAAATCAAACAGTACGCTTAACAAAATAATTAATGAAAGTTAAGAAATTTTCAGTCACCAAAATACAAAACAATGAATTCACTGGTAGATTTTCCCACAATAGTTTCGAAGGCTCATTCATGTCCACGTCAGAGGGTGCTGAAGGTTCATTCTTGTCCCCTGGCGAGATGACAACATTCCACGCGTTCAGATACTGCCCACACTCTTCCAACACTCTGCCACCTCCTTAATTATTTCTCAGCGCACGCCACACATTCACCAGAACTCGCACTGGCGTCGCCTCTAGCATATTTTTTTAGGAGTCGACACCTAACCCTGTCGTCTCTCCTAAAATTTTTACAACACCCTGGTTATATTTAGCGGTACAATAGGTAATGGAAAGGAGGTTATACCTTGCATTGCGGATACTTAGACCCTTATGACACCATCAACATTCAGTTGAGAGATGAACAAAGAAGGGAATTCACGTGGCTGGAATAAGGTAGTGTGCATAACAGATGAATTAACAAAGATGAGAGATGTGCCACGAATTATTCGTTTTAGCTTTGATAACTATCATTCAATCCATGACATTTATATCCAATATCTCAAGCTCTATAGGTAATTGTGTAATTTTTGTTGCACACAGTCATCTTTCATATCATTTCAGTGCAAATTTAGCAAATAGTTCATACACATTATGCTCCTAACGAAGCTAATGTCGCCGTATACGCAAACGAATACTCAAAACTTAAATAAATCAAAACATAAGGGAAATCAACCCGTCCTCTTAAAAATAACGTCACTTTTGGCTCGCATGCGCGCTATGGCCAAATTTGGACGTAATTTTAAATGAAATCGACTCACAAAAGTGACGTACTCTCCCGTTTTCTGTTTGAGTCGTCCGGCTTACTCGTTAAGGTTAGAAGAGGAAACTTTCAATTAACGTTTTTCATAACATTTTTAAACTTTATGAGCATTTCCTGCCCACCTATCCTATCAGAGGACCCTTAACTTAGTGTTGGTGAAAAAAAATCCCAAATTTATTTTCATTTTTTTTTCATTTTAGGAGAAATGGCTGTGTGGTCCAATTGGCCTATAGTGGTCGGAGCACTCTCGGGCTATCACGTATTTCTTAGCGAGAATAGGAGTACCACAAATGAAATAAACTGCAGACTGGATGACCGGTGTTCCAGGTACGGGTCACAGCGGATAACTCGTACAGGTGCTATAATTCCCCCTGGAGAAACTGGTGATGTGCTGGTGCTGCAATGAGGACTTGTCAGTACTGCGCGGTGGGATGAGAGGTGGCGCTAGTGCTGCACATAACGGATTTGAGCTGCAAAGGGGCTTGTTGTAAATGGTGAGCTATTCAAGAGTGTTGGTCTATGCAGTACTGGAGAAGTGAATCTGTATCTGGAAGGGAGCAAGTGCTGCACAGGGGGGCTAATGAATATCAAGATATTGGAGCTACCTGTATTTTTTACCATTATCTCGACTGAAGATGGAAGCTGAACATGAAGACATCCCAAACGTTATGGGTAAATCTTTCAGTGTTTTGGAGAATGTGGAGCGGTAGAGAGTGAGAGAGAAGGGAGATAATTTATATCCTACCAACACCCCGTAGGTAGGATATAGATTATCTTCGGCAGGCGATTGAATTAGACGAACTTGGTCAAGGCGAACACGCACCTGTCAACACAAGTGTACTAGACACGAGCTTTGTTCACTCTTAACACCTAAAGCGTTTAGTTAGAAAGCGCTAGAATGAATAAATCATATTTTAACCCGAGCTGTAAGCATGATCATGTTACAGGAGAAGGGAATTCCAGAGGAAAAGTAGAAAAAAAAGGTTGAGAAAGGACAGTGAGAAAAAATGAAGGGAATATGAGAAAGGTAACGATATTAGGTGAACAAAGACACGGCCAAACTGTTACAATCACTCTTCTGAAACAGAGCCTTGGGAAACAAAACTGTATTACGCCCTAAAGCCACACATTCCGAATACGAAAAGATGATGAGACTGCCACCCTCTCTCTCTCTCTCTCTCTCTCTCTATATATATATATATATATATATATATATATATATATATATATATATATATATATATATATATATATATATATCACAAACACACTGGTATCGTGTAAAAAAAATCTTGTGGTTGAATATCATCTCAGACTTTTCTCTGTGCCAACGAATAGCTTCAGACTGGTGAAAGGTGTCTTTGCGTCTGTGTGCGTCACAAAACTCTTCAGTTACACTGTGATAATATTGTGGTTTCCTCCTCTCGGTGTTCACATCACAGCTCGCTGATGTGATGCAGGTCTCCTTGCTCGTAGTGAGAGAGGAATAAAGAATCGTGGTTTGATGTCTTTGCTCTGACTTCTCCTGCTTAAATATTGGGGAAAGTGAAAAAGGAAGAACTGCAACAGAGAGGAAAGAGAAAGAGATACACGAAGAGACACAGAAAAGAGAGAGCCATTGAGATACCAGAATATGAAATGCCAAAGGTTCAGAGAAAGTAAATGTTTGGGGTCATTATGTATACAATCTAGAAGGCGATCTAACTATCAGCCTATCTTCAGAGGCACAAATTGACATCATAACATTAGCGGCGTCATGATGAGGATTCGAACCTACACACTGGATATTCTCTAGCACACTCTTTGGATCATTTAACCACGATATAAAAGGTTCGAAACTTAACATGGCTCCTGCTAATTTTCTCACTGATAAACCACGTTAATATGTTTTCCTTCTGCATTATCAACGCAGTAAAAGTTTGAAAACCTATGTGTTGCCTTCAGGCACGCGTAAGAGTCTTTCATAACGTTGGGCACCAGGTACCATCTGAAATAGCAAACTTGTAAGAGAAAGTCTATTGGTTTGCTTCGCGACTGGTTCCGTAACTGACAGGACTAACCAACGAGAAAATCCTGAGAGAGCCAGACATCACTACCATGAAACGATTGAAAGGTGGAATAATCAAGACCTAAATAATTCCTTGAAGCATTTAAAAAATCGACAAAACCGAAATATCCAACATATAAGCTATGAAGTAGAGCAAAAATGGAAATTAGAAATTCGGATAAGTCACAGGGATGAATGACTGATCCCCTCACTGTAGAGGTTGTGAGCAAGTAGAATGAATTGGAAGAATAGTTGAGGTCAAATGAATGTATTATATCAACAATAGACAGTTTATTTAATATATTATTTCAAACAGCAGAAGGGTCAGGAACCATTGCTAAAGGCAATTGGCGACCAAAAGGCGGGACCCAGGAGATAAAGCTCGTTCTGCAAACTATTTTTTTACAATATATATATATATATATATATATATATATATATATATATATATATATATACATATATATATATATATATATATATATATATATATATATATATATATATATATATATATAATATATATATACAGTCTACACCTTCACCCACAAACAACAAGGCAAAAAAAAATTCTCTCCACCCGCTGTGTAAAGGGAAGAAGGAAAAACGAAAAAATCAGACTCCGACAATAAATTTTCGTTAGCAGACTAGAGAAACAGCTCAGTGAGATGGAGGCTGATACATAGTCATTGGAAGCGAGTAGGATATCTTAAATCTCCTCTTTGTGTAACACTTTATTCCAAGCAATAAACGCTTAAAAATTGCTGTGGGGCGAGTTGTATATTGCTTTTACTTCTGGTGCATGTTTTTAGTGGTCATATAGAGTTAATATTCTTGAGTTTGAGAGAGAATGAGAGAAGAGAAACAGAAACAGAGAGAAACATTTAGATAGACCGTCTGGACAAGCCAAACGTCTGAATATCAGACGCTGACATCATAACGTGAAAGAAATTTAATTCAAGGTAAATAAATTTAATGTTTTAAATTTTTGCCAATTTCACGAAAGAAGCTCAGTCTTCAGTATCAATATCTTGTTCAGCAAAGTAACATTAGAGCTCCTCTCGAACGCTCCCAATAAAGTCATTGACAAGACCTCTCCTTAATTCATTTTTGGGCAAAAGATTTTTCACTTCTGAATTCCTTCTGCATTACAAGTGTAATTCGGGTAATTACAGTGTTCACACACACACACACACATACACACACACACACACACACACACACACACACACACACACACACACACACACACACACATACACACACACACACACACACACACACACACACACACACACACACACACACACCGCTTCTCGCTATATATAAATGGATGAGAGGGTATAATAAGGGGCAAATTAATGAAATGCAAAATATAAACATGAAACATAGCAAAGAAATTGGATTAGTTTACATTTAGAAAACACTTGGAGAGGTATTAGGGGATTAATTTTTGGAACGGTTTACCGGATAAGATAATAACCCTGGAACTGCTGAATATTTTCAAGTAAGATATTTATTTGAGTTTGCGCGAGAATAAATAGAAGCCATCTCTCATGGGTCGGTAAACCTTATGCAGTTTCATATATTCTTAAGTTCATAAGCTCTTGGCCACCTTGACCTTTTTAGACGCTTTTAGTATCAGTAATTTAGAACGTCATTTTTAACTGGCTAAGAGTATTTTAATTTGTTCTAGCAATTTTACACAACATAAAGGGAATCACTTTGCTTAATAAGTCGTAATTTTAACGGATGCGATGCTTGTTACCCAACATTATCTTTGCAGTGATTAATCAAAATAATAAAGAGAATTGAAGCCACCGAATGGCGTTCTGATAATTTTGAGTATACATGTAACACCCATCTGTTCAACGCCACGCGTGCTTGAAGGAATTGAGCAAAATTGGTTAAATATTGTGAAGCTTGCCAAAATCCTTGGGTGGATTTCCAAGTTAAATTTTAAGAAATCGATGGCTCAGTGTGACAACCTGAAGATGCTAGGTATGAAATTCTAACTCAAATAATGCTCTTTGACATTAATTATTATATACATATACATATTATATAAAGAAGGAGAAACCTTACCACAACTGGATGTCCAGTAGAGAGGGAACCTCGTTACCTAATACCCCGCAACTCTGACGAGCCTGTCGGTCTCCCAGATGGGATCACAGTGAACCCCTGGAAGAATGGCAGTCAGTTGGTGCGGGACTACACGTGCGTTTTAAATTTAGCCAACACCTATGTTGACTTCAGTGTTGCACATCCAGCCGGCGCTGCCACTTACCGGGAAGCAGCCAAGTCACGTAAATACAAAGATCTAGATCATCACTACAATTTTGTCCCCAATGCCCCAAAGACACTTGGTGCCTGGGGTAAAAGTGTTGCTAGTTTTTTTAAGGAGCTGGGTTTTAAGCTAATTGAAATAACTAAAGACCTTAGGGCCGCCAGTTTCCTCTTTAAGCGTCTTAGTGTGGCGATACAGAGAGGAAATGCACACTGCATCCATAGTTCCTACCCGCCATCTGAAGAGCTGGAAAACTCTACAACCTGTGACAAATAGCCTTATACCTAGCATGTAACCAACGTTGTAACCCTTTTTGTGTAATGAAGTTTTAAATAAAATAAAATGACAAAATACACAATATATATATAGGGGGTGGTAGAAGAAGAAATTATGTGAGTGTATGCAGGTGCCCCCACAAGGCTTCCCCAGATGCTACATGCTACATATCGTCTTCTTCGAGGTCGTGGTAAATATTTTTACCCATTTATCTAAAAAAATTGACTTTCATTATAATTCTTACTCTTTTTATTGGTAAAAATTTTTTTATCAAAAACAATGTAAATAATGACGAGTTGGGCTTTAGAAAGCAAAGACAAGTTGATCTACAATATACAATAGAAACGTTTTGAGGCGTGCTTGAATATTGACATCAGCCAGGAAGGATGACAGACGGGCTATCACTAATCCATTTCACTGAATTTCTCTCCACAATCCAGTCCAAAAATTGGCGTCAGAACAGTTGAGGTTTATTACCACACACACACTAAAGGCTCATGGAATATACACTCCTCACAATATTGAAACACCGGCGAGAATTTAGAGCTGGAAAATTTAGCTTGACATGCAAGTTAGAGTTATACAACTAGATGACAAATATATACTAGATTTTTTTTATTAGTAGACTGCTCATTCCTCATTTCTCAAAAATCAATCGTTGCAACTCTAAGCGATTCCTATTCCAGTAAAAGATACAGGCTTTTGTGGCTGGAGGACCGCATAGCTGAGTTAGAGCTTACCTTTCAAGGAGAACAGGAAATTTATTACAGTGAGAGGAGAAATATTGATGTGGATTTTGGTAACGAGTGAATTGCCACAACGGTCGACTCTTGGCTCTATCCTGTGTCTATTATATGTCAACGACCTGACAGGAAATTTCCTACTTCAAATGAGAGCTTGTTGATGATGCAAAATAAATTTGAAGGGGGACTTGCCTCTCTCCTGAAAGGGAATTGAACAATAGCTGCTGGACTCTTAAGTCAGCTAAAAGCTAAATTATGAGGATGAGAACAGAAGTGAAAATTCTCATACAACTGTATGGGATAAAGGGGAGATAGATTCGCGAATCATAAACAATTTTAAATGTAAATTCAGAAAGAAAAATTAGAAACTAGAACCATATCACTAGACCATAAAATTATTGAAAGTCAAGACTACAAGACTAATAGCTGACGCTGGACCTTGCAAGCACATGAATGAGCACATCTGAATGAACATATATATAACCCACACAAACTTTGCGTGAAAACGTAGGGTGATTGGGAGGGTTATATAGAAGAGAAACATATTAGCAGTTCATGCATAAACACTGACTAGCCATTTATCCTCCCATCCGCCTCTCTTCTGTCGGAAGTGAGTAACCATTAGTGGGCATATATATTAACTGTAATGGGCAAACTTGGTGCATTATCAAGTTGGGCATTTTGTGTCCCATTCCCCCAAAATTATAGAGGAGGAAGAAGAGGAGGAGGGAGGTGGCATCCTTTCCCTTCGTTTGAGAATGGGGAGAGGCAGCTTAAATACCCGAAAATTGCCAAACTCAGTCAGTTCTTCGACCCAGAGTGCCATTCCCGTTCCTCGTAATTTTTCAGCAGAGGAAATTTGCGAAGGAGTGTAGATTTTTTTCTCGAGAGAGAGGTGGTGTCTCGTTCTTGTTCTTAATAATATTAAATGGAAAGCAAATCTTCTTCCTACATAATCCATGTATCCGGATGTTAACATTGTTTGTCCCCCAGAAAGTTCATATAATTGTTTGAAAAATATATTGTATTATTTTGTCCTTGTTAATATTTATATATAATTAATTCATTGAGATTTTCCCTATTTAAACAATATAATGCTGAAGACGATAAATGTTGGGTCATGCACTAGTTTTTTATTCTTTTTTTATTATTTTTTCCACAAAGGTGGGCCAGCATATATACATTTTCTTCTGTCCTCCACGACAGGGTTAGAGATCTGTTAAACATATTCAATGATTTATTGAACAATCAACCACAGGTGATTGTAGTGCTTTTAAAATGCTAAGCTAACCTACAAACATAAATACACAGATTTACGTCTGTCCTACATAAACAGTGTTCGAAGTGTCTTTTTACATAGTGTCATTAATGTGCATGTACTGTAAGTGTAACTTTGGTAATCAACTCAGCTGTTCATATACCTAAGTGATTGATAAGAAACACTTGCTGTTAAGATAACCAAACCACACATCAGAAGAGGGAGAAACGATGACGTTTCGGTCCGTCCTGGACCATTATCAAGTCTTCACTCACAACGTGATATTGGTCCAGGACGGACCGAAACGTAGTCGTTTCCACCATTATCTGATGTGTAGTTTGATCATCATATCTTCAGCCACAATATTGTGAATCATCGTCTGGATTTGCTGCTAATGCACCAAACTTTTAACAGTGTTTATTGTTATGTTGTCAGTGGATCTAGAATGACTCAAGAATGTAAATAAGAACGATAATGATTAGGTGAAGACTGTAGTAACCTCAAAACATTGAAATCGAATACCAACTCTAAAACTGCTACGGTAAATACAAATTTATAGACATCAAGAAACTGAAAATATCTGCCATGCTAAGTATAAGCAATTTCAATTGATGAAGTGGCTGATTCTCCCTTGCACTGCCTCATGTTCTCTTTCCGACTAAGCGAATCACTCAATCATCGAACACGGACACGTAGAATGCACGGATAAGGGTCAACAGGATTACGCTTCAGCAGAAGCAATCAGAATCAAAGAACTGAGTGCTGAAAGGATACCATTTACTCTGATTAGTAATGACTCAAAGAGTGCAACATCTAAATGCTGCGTTTCAGCTTCTGCCCGAAACGTTATTCGTGCTAGTGGCTTTACAAGAATGTAAACTCATCACTGCTATGTACTCTCAAAACCCAATGTACCTTCTTGTATATATTATATATATATATATATATATATATATATATATATATATATATATATATATATATATATATATATATATATATAAAGACGACTCCCTACAGACAAAAATCAGATGATACAACTGACTATTTACTATAAAACCAAGAAAACTGCCAGCCTACTCGTGAGAAATTCTCCAGACACTGAGCAGAACGCTCTAAAAGAGACCAACGTCGTCTATGCCTTCAAATGCCCTCTTGGGGACTGTAAGCCTCAAAAAACTCAGTATATAGGCAAGACAACAACATCTCTTTCCAAGCGTTTAACGATGCATAAGCAACAGGCTCCATTAAGGAACATATAATCTCTTCCCACAACCAAACCATCACCAGAGAAATCCTAGCAAACAACACAAAAATCATTAATAGACACAGCGACAGCAGGCGGCTTGACATCTGCGAGGCACTACACATCAAGACGTCAACACCAGCAATCAACAGCCAATTAATGCACAACTATATTCTACCCACTTCAAGACTCCGCTCCAATATAGAAGCATCAAGAAATATGGGCCAATAGGCCGTCTGCAGTTACAAATCTATACCCATTGTTCCGTTTTCTGTGTTTTGTTGAAAGTTTGTTTTCACCTCATCTAAAAACCATTGTAACATGTCACCTCACCCAAATGCAGGTATATATATATATATATATATATATATATATATATATATATATATATATATATATATATATATATATATATATATATATATATATATTTATATATATATATATATATATATATATATATATATATATATATATATATATATATATTCTACCCGACAGCAGCGAACCAAAACCTATTAAAAATAATATTTGGTGGCCTATCGCGTAAAGAAGACTCCACAGAAGGAAATATACAAATACACAGACAGACTGCGGCACAGCGCCCTTCCCGACATCCTCCTCTCTCCAATCTGTGTAAACCAGACTGGGAGAGAGGAGTATTTTTAGGGAGGTTTGCATTTCCGATATTAAATGGACCATAGAGCTTTTAACGCATCTTCAGTAACTGATATGTTAATTACCCTCACATCAGCCAATAGAGAAAAGACCGTCTCAGTTCGCCGAACACCAACCCGAATTTTCCACCACAAAGCAACAGTATAAATGTTGAATATCGTCGATGTAAATAACTTAGATTATGACATTTAAGACTGGGGCTTTTCTCGAGTTTCAGTGTTTCCTCGAGACGCGTCTGAGATAAGTACATCAATTATGATGGATCGTACGAGAGTACATGTATCTTAAGTCACTTCAGGAAGAGTACTTGCATGAGTCAATGTGTAACGTCTACTTCTGGAAGTAGAAAAAGTCTTCCGCTGATGTTGCTTCTTCAGCTGCTGCCGATGTTGCTTCTGCTGCTTCTCCAGCTGTGATGCTTCAGTTGCTTCCTCTGCTGGTGATGTTTATTCTCCTGCTGATGTTGGTTCATCTTCTGTTTCTATTGATCTTGCTTCTTTTTGCTGTATCTCTGCTGCTGATGCTGTACCTCCTGCTATTGATGCTGTTGCTACTACCACTGCCACTGTTCCTTCCTCTGCTTCTGCTGCATCTGCTGCTGCTTCATCTATTGATGCTTTACCTGATGCTGCTACTACTTCTGCATCTACTGCATCTGCTGTTAAAGCTGCTATTACTGCTGCTGCTGATGCTGGTACCCCTACTAGTGCTGCATGTACTGCTGCCGTCGAATCTCTTACAACCTGAAGTGCTGGTGACGTGGAGGTCCCCGAGACGGACGCCGGAAAGTTTACCGTTAACTTTATACCCACGAGTTGCCTGACGTGCAGCAGACACCAGTGGAACATAAACCTCCGCTCCTCTACATTATGCATGGTGGAAATCGTGAAAGTTTATCAGACTTGGACAAGTTGTGGATGTTGGCCTATGTTTTGCCGAGTCTCTCGGAATGACGGAGATGATATCAACATCTCTTCCACACACTCACATGCATACGTACATACATATCTATAAGCAGAGGTTTCTAATTTTGTCTTGTTTCTATGTGTGATAGCTAATTTGATTAAAATATTTGATTAAAAAGTTGTTTGGCGAAAACAAATTTGATTAGCAATTATCTTGCACTCGTGGTGCTCAAGGAAATTTTGCATAATATTTTGTCCCCTCAAGTCTGTTTTCTCACAGCCTGTTTCTACAAGCCCAATTTCTCTAGCTAGGATCGCCAAGAAGATTTTCCCATACCTGTTTCTTTAAACCTGATTCCCCTCGATGTTTCCCCCGCAAGCCTGTTTTCCCAGGTTGTTTACCGCAAGCCCGATTCCCAAAGAATGTTCATCTAGGCTTTCATCCGCCAGTATTCCCGCTAGTTTCACCTAGCTTGAGGCTCACACGTCTCAACTCTGATTTTATTTATTATTGCTATTCTGGGCTTTTGGAGAGTTTCTGTCCGACGCTGCAAACATACTGGAAGTAGGCATCCGTGCGTGCGTGCGTGCGTGCGTGTACTCACCTAATTGTGCTTGCGGGGGTTGAGATTTGGCTCTTTGGTCCCGCCTCTCAACTGTCAATCAACTGGTGTACAGATTTCCGAGTCTACTGGGCTCTATCATATCTACATTTAAAATGGTGTATGGAGTCAGCCTCAACCACATCTCTGCCTAATGCATTCCACCTGTTAACTACTCTGACACTGAAAAAGTTCTTTCTAACGTCCCTGTGGCTCATTTGGGTACTTTTGCCACCTGTGTCCCCTTGTTCGCGTACCGCCAGTGTTGAATAGTTTATCCTTGTCTACCTTGTCAATTTCCCTGAGGATTTTGAAGGTTGCGATCATGTCTCCCCTTACTCTTCTGTCTTCCAGTGTCGAAAGGTGCATTTTCCACATCCTTTCCTCGTAACTCATGCCTCTTAGTTCTGGGACCATTCTAGTGGCATACCTCTGAACTTTTTCCAGCTTCGTCTTGTGCTTGACAAGGTACGGGCACCATGCTGGGGCCGCATACTCCAGGATTGGTCGTACGTATGTGGTGTACAAGATTTTAAACGATTCCTTACACAGGTTCTTGAAGGCTGTTCTGATGTTAGCCAGCCTGGCATATGCCGCAGACGTAATTCTTTTTATGTGGGCTTCAGGAGACAGGTTTGGTGTGATATCAATTCCAAGATCTTTCTGTGTGTGTGTGTGTGTGTACTCACCTAATTGTACTCACCTAATTGTGCTTGCGGGGGTTGAGCTTTGGCTCTTTGGTCCCGCCTCTCAACTGTCAATCAACTGGTGTACAGTTTCCTGAGCCTACTGGGCTCTATCATATCTACATTTGAAACTGTGTATGGAGTCAGCCTCCACCACATCACTGCCTAGTGCATTCCATTTACTAACTACTCTGACACTGAAAAAGTTCTTTCTAATGTCTCTGTGGCTCATTTGGGTACTCAGCTTCCACCTGTGTCCCCTTGTTCGCGCCCCTCCAGTGTTGAATAGTTCATCCTTGTTTACCCGGTCAATTCCCTGAGGATTTTGTAGGTTGTGATCATGTCCCCCCTTACTCTTCTGTCTTCCAGTGTCGTAAGTTGCATTTCCCGCAGCCTTTCCTCATAACTCATGCCTCATAACGTGTGTGTGTGTGTGTGTGTGTGTGTGTGTGTGTGTGTGTGTGTGTGTGTGTGTACTCACCTAGTTGTACTCACCTAGTTGTGCTTGCGGGTGTTGAGCTCTGGCTCTTTGGTCCCGCCTCTCAACCGTCTCTCAACCGTGTGTTTAAGTGTGCGAGTGCGCGCGTCTGAGAACAAAGTTTGAAGTACATGTCATAGAAAAAATTAGATTTCAAGTCAGTGCATTAGACAACTAGCAGCAAAAAAGGCGGAGTCCAAGAGCTAACAGCTCGATCTTGCAGGCACAAATAGTGTAGACAAATAGTACCTAAATGCCCACCAACCTGCAGACAAGCAAACTATCACCACAACGGTTCTTTTCTGAACTAACAAGGTGAAAAGAAAAGCACTGCTATCAAACCTTCACTCGGAGTGTCATTCACGCTACAGCAGAAGCGTGAGACCGAGGCTTTATGATGACGCTGTCAAGGAGGAACAACCGATATAATGACCAAAGTGGTCTCTGGCCAGTCTATGAGCTCCTGGTCCCCTTCCTTAATTAGTGAATTTAAACTCACTAATAATTCCTCACGGCATTTAAAAGTATTAATACTTTTTATTCACCTTGTGCACTAGTTGCACAATTAATTAAGAACGGCAAGAAACGCTATACCAAATTTTATGAAAAATGTTTATTAAGAATGCTGCATTAAAACTCTCAAGAATTTAAAAAGGAGTATTTCTTCTTGCAAGTTGTTTGTTTATTGAGAAAAAACTCAACACTTACGAAGTGAAATTTTCTCACCTAATGAATGAACTTCCTGTTTGTCTGAAGTTCTTTTCTTACACAACAGTTGTCTTCTTTCTCCCAACAAAAACAAACCTTATAATTGTCTGTCTCTATCCTATCTTGTCTATCTTGCAACTGTTTATTTTACAGCTATGTTCTTACAGATTTCTGTAGTACATCTGTTTATTGAACGACAATCTGAAAACAGTCTATTTAACTGCTGACAATTCAAAAACTGTCTTAAATGGCTTCTATAGTCATCAACTGGTTTCTAATCACCTTATTTTAATTATATTTTTAATAATGAAAAAGGTAACTATCCAATAAATGATGACTAATCAACAATGCCTGAACCAGAAGATGAACTCACGTAAATATGTTCTCAAAAGATTATTTTGCAGTCGCTTCTCCGGTGATCAGATATAACAAGTTTTAGGGGAGACAAGTGGTGAAATGTTTACCAGAAAATCTGTATATTGTAGGAGCAATATCACTTCGTATTAGTTGTGAAAGCGACGATACCGATACACATTAGCTGTAAATGCGACAAAACAGACACTTTGTATGGTCGCTTTCATAACTAATGACACTTATTATCCGAGAAAGCGACGATACAGAAACTTATTAGCTGTGGAAGCGACGAAACACACACATATTAGCTGTGGTAATAACGAAACAAGCATGAAGCTATAGCTGTAGTAAAGATAATACCAACCCAGTGGCAGCTGAACCTAACTAAAAAAAGCATCAAGTGATTCATTACTCTTATGTTTTTGTTGTCTACTCGGCAATGTCTCTTTCTCTCTTAAGTACTGATTTAGCTCACATACTTTTATTTTCTGTCGAGGTCCAATTGGGTCTAGTTCAACATGAATAAACAATATTTCATTATATATCTAGCTTTTTCACCTGGGAAAAGAATGTTTACTTTAAATAGTTACTGTGATTGCTAGCGGGTTTATGCCACTGACATAGACATTTATACAGACAGGGAGTCATACAGAGATACTTCTGCACAGAGACAGGATTTATTGCACAGAGATAAAGTTGCACACAGACAGGAAGTAATAAACAATCATACACAGATAGGGAATTCAGATTCATTCGCAGACTTTCCTACGCACAGTCAGTTATATGCAGCCATACAGGCATACACCGGTCGGAACAGCGGAGCAGGGTCGGCCCAGCGGACAGCACGCTGGACTTGTGATCCTGTGGTCCTGGGTTCGATTCTAGGCGCCGGCGAGAAACAATGGGCAGAGTTTCTTTCATCCTATGCTCCTGTTACCTAGCAGTAAAATAGGTACCTGGGTGTTAGTCAGCTGTCACGGGCTGCTTCCTGGGGGTGGAGGCCTGGTCGAGGACCGGGCCACAGGGACACTAAAGCCCCGAAATCATCTCAAGATAACCTCAAGATTACACAGTCACAATCGTACACAGTCACACGCACAAAGTCACGCACACGTTCATAAACAACAACGCAAACGATTATAAAAAACCGTTTGCGTGCGGTCTTTTATAACCTTTATAAAAAAAGAGAAAAAGAATAACAAACATATATATAAAAAACATTACTTTTACCCACTCCCTCCAAGTGAAGGATTCATTAATAAACAAAAAGCAGAGAGAAGTTGGAAGTCATGATATCAAAATCCCAATTGGTTCTGATGCAACAAGCAATCTTCTCCGGTATTATATAAGCCTCGCAGTATCTTAGATGATTCGTGGCTCGGCCGGGCAAGAATGATAATAGATTTTTGGGTAATTTCACTGAATAGTGAACAAGATTTATCAATCGAATAGAGGGCAAGCGAGAAGGATTTTTAAATAAGGTTTGGAGAAGCACTCAAGTGTACTATCTCTCGTCAATATTTATTATAAAAATGTGAGAAAGCAATGTTTTATTTTTTCTGTCCCTCATTCCTTGTTTTAACTAAGACTCGGGATCTTTAGAAATAAGATGTTCATAGTTGAACTGAAAGTAGATTGGTTAACGTGTATCAGCTCATCTGAAGCCTGAATCTAGACACGGATCCATCTGATGAGTTTATTATTGGTTTGTTTTCAGAAGGAATATACCTTAATGTTAAGGTTGTTAAGTTGCATCATGTTAGTTACTAGAGGAAGCTGGGACCAACTGTGTGCCAAAGGTTTCAAATAGTCATGTAACGTGATTACACTCGTATTTACTGCTGAGAGAACTTGTTCCAACACTGAGGGAGCCTATGAGTGAATGATCCCTGATGGAATGATGTGTTTGAGAGTGGCACATACAAAAAAAAAGTTGGTGCAAGTAGCTGAGCGCCTTGTGTTGTGGTTGTCAACTTCTGGTTGTCCACGACGTTGAGTCAGATGGCATACATCGAAAACATTTGAGTGTGAATAACAGAAAAGCTGCCAACTTCTCTCCAGTGTTAAAGTCACTGATGTACTCGTCAGACCAACTAAAACGGGACAACATTGAGATGAGTATCCTCTCATGATTCCGTACCTCGTCCAACATTAGGATAAAAGATCGTAGCCGGCCATCCTGGAGAGCAGTAAATACTCAAGATGGAAGTGCACTTGTACAGCAATTTGTTTTGCAGCCTCTGCTGTCGAAAAGGCACGAGATGCACCTTATGAATGTAAGGTCCCTGGCTGCCTTGACGCTAAGCTATTACTGGGCTCATCGTGGAAATGAGGAATCAAACCTCATCTATTACATGTCAACTTCATCACTACGTATAACATCTTTTCCACTCATCAGTCTGCCAGTCCCAGGTGCACTATCATGCAGTCTACTAATAATCATCTCATACATTTTCTCTGCCGCTAATGTAAACTGCCCTCGTCTTACCCCTGGAAGAAATTGCTGCAAGAGAGATAATACATTTTTGTGTTGTCAGCATATTCTTTCTGTATTTGTAAAACTTTAGAGTGATCAGAATACGCTGCAGCTTCAGGAATGAGTAGTAGAATATTTAGGTAGATACTCGACAACTACTGGCTCAACAAGCTGTCCGTGATTGACTTGCGCCAACTGAGTTTAAAATTCCGCTACTTAAGGACTATTAGTAGAGTCCGTTCTTGAAGGTAGTCTATTATAACTGTATAATGAAGCCGCCTTAGATACCAAGTGCGTGAAATTAGGCTGTTAATTTCAAGGAACCATAATTGGTCTAAAACGCATTCACTATGCAAGTGAAACATCATAGTAAATCTGGAATTCATCATGTAACTTATACGATGCCATCATCTCTCTCTCTCTATTCTCTCTTCTCTCCAGCTCCCTCTCTCTCTGCTCCCTCTCTCTCTTCTGCTCCCTCTCTCTCTCTTCTTTGCTCCCTCTCTCTCCCGCACGCTCCCCCACGCTTCATGTTGTACTCAAATAACTTTCTCTGAAACTTGGTGCAAAAATTTTAATGAAATTTTCATCTCACGGAACCATTTGCACGCACTCAGGCTTACGAGCACATGCACGCTCGGACACAGGTGCGTGCAAGCTCGCACACGATCACTCATTCTCATGCACTAAAAGAATGAATATTCATACGAAATTAAACCGTATCGTAATATTCAAATTATAATAAATACAAAATAAAACATGAATTACAGCAATTTCCGTAATGTTTATTAAAGTTGCCATTCCTGGGTCATATAAATAGGGTTCAATCACGGAGCTGGGCTGAGATGTATCTGGCCCCATACATATTATTTATCAGCTGCAAGTCGGCAAAAAAAAAGAGGAAATCTTTTAATACGATCTAATTCAGAGGACAAAAAAATCAAGCTGATGAAAATCTTCGAGTTTGACGCATGAGGTCTGAATACTGAATCAGTGAAGGAACCTGTCCTCTCTGGCTGTGCTTTTGAAGCGGCTGACGTACCCGAAAAACGCATTTATAAATTTTAACGTTATGCGAATAAAAATAGGTTTGTTCGTATACATATTATTGTAATATATTAAAGATAATCTACAGTTAGGCATGGTTAGGTTAGGTGTTACGTACGTTCAGTTAGTGATTATTTTTATTTGAGGTACGTTGGTGAAGCATTTACGTGGTTAAAACATTTTCCGTGGCGCAGTGGTAAAACACTCGCCGGTGCTTCGCAAGCGCTTTGGCTGGGATCGTATCATAGCTGGGAAGGATTAACTGGGCGCCAATCCTTAACTGTAGCTTCTGTTCACCCACTCGTGAATAGGTACTGTTTCTTAAACGATTTGGGCGTGTCGTATTCTGGGTAAAATTAGGATTAAGGACTAGCCCGAAACGCTATGCATGCTAGTGTATTTACAAGAATGCAAGAACTATTGTAAATATAAATGCAAATTGTGACGGTAACGTGTTGGAAATGGTGGTCGGCAGTCTTCCAAATAGCAGGTGTCAATGCTGCGCCACATACAAGCAAGTTATAGAAAAAAAAAGGAAAAAAAAAAAAAAAGAGGACTGCTGTCTGATAATCTGTGGTAAGGTAAGATACACGAAAACACAAAATAAAAAAATGCACTTTACTTAATCTAGAAAACAAAATAAAAATAAAGACAATTTCTTGGCATTTATAATAATGTAAAAGTAAAAACACATGAAAAGATATAAAAAATTGAAAGGGGGGAACTGGTTACATTAACAAAGATAAATGGTGCTGGGAATATATGCGCAAGCTATTAACCTCTATTTGATCACACGAGGTGGGTCAAATTAGGTGTTCAACAGCAGGAGCACGAGATATATTCTGGATGGCTGAGCGCAAGCTGCAAGGGACTCCAACAATGACTGGCGTTGATTGTGATTGGAGTGGAGCGGAAGTGGTGTGTTGGGAAGCGGCCAATGAGAACGCAGGACGGCCGCAAGTCGCTAGTTTGGTGGGAGCAGCAGTGGCAGTTCGACCAGGTGTGCAGAAGTGGGGGGAAGGAGGGAGTCCAACACACACTTGTATGCCGACTCGCACCAAATCATTACATATGCATAAAAGAGAGAATGTGTGTTTGAAGTTGGAGGCCAGACGATTGTGTTTAGCTTCATTAAACTCTGCAGGATTATTGGTGATTTTATCGGGAGTGCCATAGAGAGGTTAGGGTCAAGCCAGTGCCCTCCTGAAGCGGGTCTCCTAACCCCTCCTTCACGAAGTCTGAGAATGTGAAACGTACAGCGCCCAGTCCTTAGACTTTGCAGT
>WNGS01165523.1:31587124-31599904 GCA_020271785.1 Procambarus virginalis | reverse complement strand
TTTGGTCCCGCCTCTCAACTGTCAATCAACTGGTGTGCAGATTCCTGAGCCTACTGGGCTCTATCATATCTACATTTGAAACTGTGTATGGAGTCAGCCTCCACTACATCACTGCCTAATACATTCCATCCGTTAACTACTCTGACACGGAAAAAGTTCCTTCTAACGTCCCTGTGGCTCATGTGGGTACTCAGTTTCCACCTGTGTCCCCTTGTTCGCGTCCCACCAGTGTTGAATAGTTTATCCTTGTTTACCCGGTCGATTCCCCTGAAGATTTTGTAGGTTGTGATCATGTCTCCCCTTACTCTTCTGTCTTCCAGTGTCGTAAAGTGCATTTCCCGCAGCCTTTCCTCGTAACTCATGCCTCTTAGTTCTGGGACTAGTCTAGTGGCATACCTTTGGACTTTTTCCGGCTTCGTCTTGTGCTTGACAAGGTACGGGTTCCATGCTGAGGCCGCATACTCCAGGATTGGTCTTACATATGTGGTATACAAGATTCTGAATGATTCCTTACACAGGTTCCTGAACGCTGTTCTGATGTTAGTCAGCCTCGCATATGCCACAGACGTTATTCTTTTTATGTGGGCTTCAGGAGACAGGTTTGGTGTGATATCAACTCCTAGATCTTTCTCTCTGTCCGTTTCATTAGTACTTCATCTCCTATTCTGTATCCTGAGTCTGGCCTACTGTTTCCACTGCCTAGTTTCATTACTTTGCATTTACTCGGGTTGAACTTCAACAGCCATTTGTTGGACCATTCACTCAGTCTGTCTAGGTCATCTTGTAGCCTCCTACTATCATCCTCTGTTTCATTCCTCCTCATAATTTTTGCATCATCGGCAAACATTGAGAGAAACGATTCTATACCCTCTGGGAGATCATTTACATATATCAGAAACAGTACAGGTCCAAGGACTGACCCCTGCGGGACTCCACTTGTAACGTCTCGCCAATCTGAGACCTCACCCTCAGTGTTGTGTGTGTGTGTGGTGTGTGTTGTGTGTGTGTGTGTGTGTGGTGTGTGTGTGTGTGTGTGTGTGTGTGTGTTTGTCTGTGTGTGTGTGTGTGTGTGTGTGTGTGCGTGTGTACTCACCTAATTGTACTCACCTAATTGTGCTTGCGGGGGTTGAGCTTTGGCTCTTTGGTCCCGCCTCTCAACTGTCAATCAACAGTGTACAGATTCCTGAGCCTACTGGGCTCTATCATATCTACACTTGAAACTGTGTATGGAGTCAGCCTCCACCACATCACTTCCTAGTGCATTCCATTTATTAACTACTCTGACACTGAAAAATTCTTTCTAACGTCTCTGTGGCTCATCTGGGTACTAAGTTTCCACCTGTGTCCCTTGTTCGTGTCCCACCCGTGGTGAAGAGTTTCTCTTTGTCCGCCCTGTCAATTCCCCTGAGAATTTTGTAGGTGGTTATCATGTCTCCCCTTACTCTTCTGTTTTCCAGGGATGTGAGGTTCAGCTCCTTTAGCCTTTCCTCGTAGCTCAATCCTCTCAGTTCCGGGACGAGCCTGGTGGCATACCGCTGAATCTTCTCTAACTTTGTCTTGTGTTTAACTAGGTATGGACTCCAGGCTGGAGCTGCATACTCCAGGATTGGTCTTACATAAGTGGTATACAGGGTTCTGAAAGATTCCTTACACAAATTTCTAAAGGCAGTTCTTATGTTGGCCAGTCTAGCATATGCCGCTGATGATATTCTTTTGATGTGGGCTTCTGGGGACAGGTTCGGTGTGATATCAACCCCCAGATCTTTCTCTCTATTTGACTCTTGTAGGATTTCCCCTCCCAAATGATACCTTGTGTTCAGCCTCCTGCTCCCTTCTCCTAATTTCATCACCTTACACTTTCCCGAGTTGAACTTTAGCAGCCATTTTCTAGACCATTCCTCCAGTTTATCCAGGTCATTATGTGTGTGTGTGTGCGCGCGCGCGTGTGGGCATGCGAGCTTTCACGGACTGTTTGTCTGCACTCATCTACAGTCTAAGTCAACAAGATTTTAAGATAGTTATGGTGGACGAGTGAAGCAGTATGAATGTACTACGAGAAGTGTTGAAACAATGATTAACAGTTAAACTTTGGATGGGAGAGGGTCCACAATTGGGGTTGACAGTGGTTTCCGTTATAACGGAGGTTGGGAGAGGCGTCCACAAGTGAAGTAGCAAGAGGAACCACGACTGGGATCGAGAGATGCTATAAATGAGGTTGTGAACGAATATTACTGGGGTTGAGAGGGGCTAAAACTATGGTTGAGAGAAGGGTTACAATTGGAGATTAAAGGGGCTACAGCCGGGGTAAAGAGAGGGGCTACAATTGGTGTCGAGAGGGGCTACAATTGGTGTCGAAAGGGGCTACAATTGGGGAACCTGACTGTAACATCATCCATGACCTAAACACAGACCTCTAGTGGCTTGTCTCCTCTCATTAAAGGTCTCAGACAACAGAAGATGTTTGCAGCGTTTTAATAATGTCTTTCAGCCGACATTACTGCATTATATTTTATTTCTTAAATTATGATTTTTTTTCATCATGCTACAATTTCACTGTTTCTCTTCGCACAGTTCACAATACCTCAAACATCTATCTTGATCCCACGATATTGCATCTTATGCCACGACTTGCAATAAAACATAGAGCAAGAGAGTGCAACAGATAAGTTATAAAGCGAGATGGCACCTGGGAACAAGGGTAGAAAGCGAGTGATAGAGCAACTGTTAGCCAGAGTGCCATAATCTGAGATATAGAGCTAGAGTCAGTGTACCCAAAAATGAGTGCCTTTTTTATTGTGGAAAACCATAGAGTGGTTTATAATGAAATGTAAGAACGTAGTGGGCCGAAGAACAATTGTAAAGATGAATCCCATAGAATTAGCGTCGAAGAGAGTCCCATAGAAGAAATGAAGATCAAAGAACCGTATAGCCAATGTAGAGCACAGATCTATGGAATCCCCATGCAGCATAGAGAGACAGTTCCAATGCTGAGCAGTGACATAGAGACAACGTAGAACAGAGAAAACCAAATAGTAGATTCTGATAAAATGTGCCAAAAAGCAAACATTGAAAAAATATCATCGAGCAAATGTCAAGAAAAAGTGCAATAGAGTCAATACTAAGACAATACAAAGAAAGAGTGCCATAGACGTATCTTGAGGTTATCTTGAGGTTATCTTGAGATGACAAGCTTAAGCTTCCATATCCACGCTCCCCCCCCCCCCACACACACCTTTTTCATTAGGATTTATCTTTAACATTTGAAAGGAAATTATTTTTTGTATTCACTATTCTTTTCGAAGATCACTCCCCCGGAAGTGATTGTTCTGGAGGGCAGGATGGTGACGCTCCCTCTGATTCGAGTAGGAGAAGGACGGAGAGAGAAATGGGGTGGAAAAAGAGAGATTAAGAGATAGAGAAAGAAAAGGAGAGAGAGGAAGCAATGTCAGGAAAAGAAGAGAAACATGACGAACACGATCATAAAGTCATGAAGCAGTGAAAGAGTTATATAACAGGTAGAAACAGTTGTTTCAACACCCAGGTCCGCATAATAAATTTTATTCCTCCTCCAAAACAATTTGAAAGTACATTTACGTGAATGGCGCAGAGTATGAATGGCGCAGAGTATGAAATAAAGGAGCAATGTATACTCAATATACAGCAGTTGTGCAGAGTCTGAAATACAGGAGCAATGAATACCTTAAATACAGCAGTAGCGCAAGTATGAATTTAAAAAAAATTCTTACATAGGTCCAGTATAGAGAATTAGTATTAACTGCAATATCTCCTTACACAGGTACAATCAAGGAACATAAAAATTAATCTTAGAGAATATGTGTCCTGCATCACACTGAAGTAACGTATTTTCCCTCATCTGAGTAGGGAATCTAATAATGAATCTTACCCATTAGGCGAAACTTAAGGAACTCTTACACCATTTATCAAGGAACAACATAAATTACTTCGATCGTGAGACAGTTGTTGCGATTTAATGCATTCCTGGGCACGCGATTTAATGCATTCCTCGATTTAATGCATATATACCCGTTTCCAACTATTGGCCGTTACGAGGAATAGCAAGACAACCGATATGTTATTCGTGCGAGCCCTCATCGCCCTGGAAACACAAACCGAAACACAAACCGTAACTGTCTCTATTTTCCGCTTGTTACAACTTGTAATATTGTTGTTCCATCTTGCCTTAACGTGTTTATGACGTATTAGAACGTTGTTACAACTTGCTATAATGATTGTTATAACTGGTTCGATGTTAAAACTTGTTCGAACGTTGTACCAACGTCGTAATTTCGGTGTGTGTTTGGCGGACGGAAGGCCAGTACTATTCGAAATCTGCTAACAAATAAGTATTGGAAGGTCGTGAGATCTTCATACTTCTGTCCAATACCCCGTAATACGTGGAGATCTGAACACACTTGTTTCCATCGATCATTTGAACATATTGAGATTGTTCTGTTGTTACTTAAAGGTTATAAAAAAATAACTGCGTTTTACAGTAGTTGTCTCGTTGACCCCTTGAACGGTTCGAATCCTAGGCCGCCGGTACATCATTGGTAACAGTAATGTTTTGCTAGAAGTAAATATATAATTTTATTAACATTTCTGTTTTGCTTACTTTATTTATACTGTATTTGTTAAAAATTAGGTTAGCAACATTATAGTGTATAATGAACACTAGATGCGGTATTCGGGGGTGCCGGGTCGATCCGGTGCAGAGGGCTACCCCTCACACCCTCACCATCTTTTCGCACACAAGCAACATTCCTTGCCTCCCTAGTTCACTATAACAATCTTCCATAGACACTGTCTTCATCACTATAAACATCTTAACACTAATCCACATTCCCCACCAGACATCTTCCCCATCTCCCACCTACACATCCTCCAACTTCCCTCAACACACCCTTCCCTTATCCTCCCATAGAATCCCCCCATCTCTTCTCTCGCTGCTCACACTCGCCCTTCCCACGGGATGATCCCGGAATGTAAATATGATATCTGAACACAGGGTTTGAAAATCAATATCTGAATTCACTTATTTAAACTAATGTTAAAGTCTAGGGACTCGGGACTGAGCATTTCAAATCATTAAACTTTTGGAGATCTGACCCAGACTATCCTGTGACACTCCCAATAAAATCATTAATCCTATAACGTTTAATGCAGCTAGGCCCGTGCATCTGACTTCCGCATATCTACACGGACAGACATTTTCCTTCGAGTTTACCTATATAAGAAATTATTTATCCTTAGTTTTTAGTTTAGTTCATTTATTATGCACCCCATATATTCGTTGCCTTGTGGGGGGTTGAATATTATACACCGTAGTCGCTTCTTGTAGATTTATTAGCTGAGACAAACAGATATATATCTGGCCAGCCGAGGTCCTACTACTCTGGGTCTGTGGAGATAACTGACTACTGCAAGCATGGCTTGATGCTCCTCTGTCTGGCATGACGTCAGAGGCCTACTCGCCTGTGATTGGCTATGTTCCAACTGGCGGGGAATTTGAATATAACACATACCCATCTTGTGGGCGGTAGTAGGAAGGGTTACACAGCACATAATGGGCTCAGGGACTGAACCCCACAATTCATTTAGCTAAGCACGTTACAATCTTGATGAGCTAGTTACAAAATTCAGTATAAGTCGGCACATCAACAATGGGTTCGAGATCGACCACAAGTACAGTTTCTAAGTTAAGCAACTGACATATGTGGAGAGCTAGTGTCACAAGAGTTATGCAGCAAAAATAATCTGTGAGCAATCTTTCTTATTTTAATATATTACTAGTGTTATTAATAATAACAGCAGCAGTTGCAGTAATTGTATATTTTTAAAAGTGGTTTTTATTACAAATGTGAGAATTAATGTTATTTATAACTATAAATAATATTTTTATACTTATTATTATTTTAGTGTTGTGATAATTCAACTATTTACATTAGGATTTTACGGAAATTTTTATTATAATTCTCGAAAACATTATTATAATTATATGTATTATTACTAATTTCTTTACTGGATAAACCGGTTATTTCGAATCTTGAGACATGAAATGTCAGATAAGGAGTTTTTCCCAAAGAAAATAATTCAGCTGGAATGCCTTTTGCCCGACAGGTGGTGAAAATTGATAGGCCAGAGGGATGGGACATTACGCTTTTTCACCCACCATCGATACCTTCATTAGGATCTATACTACAGGCCGCCGGTGCTCGGGAAACTCTGTGAGGAAGGATGTGGTGGACTTTAAAGGTGGCTGGTCACACCTCCCTACACAATTCTCTCGCTAGGAATTTCACGTTTCGAAATCTGAAGTGAGCACTTTTAACTTTTCATGGAAAGATCAAAGAAGACATTGAACGGGAAAATATTACGCCAATGGAGGGCATTATTCTGGCATCTCTGGCCATCTATGAACGCGCACTATTCATGTTAGTCTCAAGTTTAAGCAAAGGGGCCAAGTATGTAATTCATGTGTTCGATGTAGGCAAGACTTGTAGGGAAGTTTATTAAGCAGAGAGCATGAGACACTTCTACAGTCTATTTCTAGGGAAATTAGCGGTGAATAGCTTTCAAAGGAATCCTAATTAGTCTCGATGTGTATGAATATATAAGAAGATCAGGCTGTCATACAGTGTGATAAATGTGTGAAAAACACTCATATATTGATAAGTTTGGAATCTATATATAATTATTGCATCCAGCGCTGTGCATGTAATTACAAACAGACAAAAAAATTAGGAAAGGAGAGGCTGCATGCAGAACAAGGGAACAGAGCTAACAAAGGCCAAGCAAACAAAATAAGGAAACGGAGCAAGCAAACAAAGTGGGCAAAGATAGGAGGCAAAGTGAGCAACGAGGGAAAGCAAACAAAATGAGTAAACAGCGCAAGTAATTATAGTTGGAAAACAGTACAAGCAAGCAGTTCCAGCTAGCAGAGCACGGGAGTAAAATGAACGCGCACAATAAACTCGCACATCGAACAATCCCATTAAACAATCAAAGTGCAGGAAAATTAACGCGTGAACGCGACTGCTCGACTAATAAGAAGCAAACAGTCCAATTATCATCACCTTGGTTAAACACGCCAGCAAGGTGTGTGAGAGACTGGGCCTCATAACAATGTAATCTACTAAATGTATACAGAACAGTGAAGCACTGTCAATAAAGTTCATTAAACAAATATATGAATCCAGGCATGTAAGGGGCAAAGAAAGCCAGGCTGACAAAAGCATCGTGAGGATTATAGATCCAGCCTCCCAGAAAGTTAAGACTAAAACCTTTATCTGCTTCATACAATGGTTACGGATAATAACTACACATGCAAAAACGTTCTTGGGTGTTTAAATTGAATATTTAACTTAACAAACAACAACAACAGACGTTCTCTGAAAAAAATTTACAAATAATTAAAGAATTAATAAAAAAATGATTTTAAATATCATGAGAGAAATTACATATGTGACGTTGTCTTCTTTCCTACTCAGAGCAAGCAAACTCATGATATTCACTCGTAAAATACTATAGCAAAAGGAAATCTAGTATCGTGATGCCTCTGAACAAAATATTAATGTTAAACAAGGTGACTGGAAGCAATCTTAATACTTGTTTAGTGAGAGGTGGATAATGTTTAGGAATGTGAGTGCTTTACTCCCATTTATATACAAGAATTTACCTGGTATCAGCCCCGTTCCATCTAGTTGTAACATTGGATTGAAAAATTATGTACTAAAATGCCCGTGCATAACCTAACCAAACAGATGGGCCCCACGCATAAGAAATCTCAATGTTTGTGAGCCGTTGTGATTAATAGTATATCATATTTTGTCAGTTGGGGGATTTTGATGTCGAAATGTTATATTTTAGTCGAAAGGATAGGTTGTTGCATCAAGCCGTTGCTGCGTACTGTTCCTTGTTCAGAAGAGCTTCTGCATCTGACTCACAACTGCCATCAAGATAAACGGTGAGAGCAATATTGAACGCAGTGTTGTAAACATAATAACAAAAAAATCCTCGCAAATTTCTCCAACTCTTCACCTTGCGCCTAACATACATGTTGTTCAACATTAAAGTAAAAACATTTTCATTCACTTAATATTATAGCAGGCACCAGAGTCATGCTATAATATTATACTAGGCACAAGGGCCATGCTATAATATTATAGCAGGGCCCCAGGACCATGCTCTAAGATCAGCTGAAGCAGCAAAACATTTCCCTGCCTGCAAAATGTATCAATTCGAGGTCTCGTTCTGCCCACTTTTCCTCAGAGTTATAAATACGTACAACGTTTATGTGCTCTTGTGGTCAAATTCTGGCATCCCACTGACACAGTTCCAGTTCCCATGAGGTAATCCGTCAGATTCTTGCAATAACAATATCTGAAGAGTACGAAAATGGTCTCCCTTGTCCTTTAACTGATTTGTGCATCATACAACGGAAAATGTATGCATAAGTTTCGATATTATATTATATTTTGTATATACTATATTATATATATATATATATATATATATATATATATATATATATATATATATATATATATATAATATATATAGGGGTGGTAGGAGAAGAAAAGAATTAAGTATTCGGTGAGAATCCACAAGATCTTCTCTGAATGCTCTTTGTTTTCTTCTTCGAGTATGTGGGTCCCTGCAATTGCACCAGAGGTGGTACCCCTAATATATATAATATAATATATATATAATATAATATATATATATATATATATATATATATATATATTATATATTATATAATAATATATTATATATATATATATATATAATATATATATATATATATATATATATATATATATATATATGTTCTGCCGAACATATGTATATATATATATATATATATATATATATATATATATATATATATATACCCTTAATATATCTATTAAGGAGAATATTTTAAGTGTGGAACATTTTATAGTGAAGAAGTGACTCCAGGCACCCGAGCAACGCGGGGTATACCTGACTTTTATTTGTATGAAAGATATACACAAATTTACACCAGTATCAGAGGGTCATTAAAGAGACCCGCATCGTCGGTTCTGTGGCCAATTACAGCTAAAAACAAAATGGGCTCCAAGGAAGGAACGCTTGGAACCAAAAAACCTTGAGAATTGACCAGCTTTTGTCGCAGGGACGTTGAGCGAGGACGAAGGATCATCACGATGGTCCTCCTTCCAACAATTTCCGGGGCTGGCAGAACCCTGAGACACAACTATTTTCTGCCGAACATGTCGGTCCGTTCGTCCGTCTCTCTCTCTCTCTCTCTCTCTCCTTCACCTACCCCTTGTTTCACCTGCGTCCCTGTTGCACCTACTCCCTCCCCCTCCATTCTTCCTCCATCCTCCCTCCATCCTCCCTCCATCACCCTCCATCTACTCCCTGATAAATCCGTCATAGTTTCGGCAGTTGCTCTGTGCTTGGGATTAGAGGGTTGACTCCTGCCCCCATGGGCTGCTGGATTTTAGGGGTGCACCCGCCCCCTCCCTTCCCCTTGCCTCCATTCCCATTTCATAGGATTTATTCGGATTGAAATCGGCTAGTCAACTTGTCGATCAGTTTGATAGTACTCAGATCTTCTTGAAGGCTCATACATGCATCAATCGTCCTAATACTTTTAATTTATTTTTCATGTAAGAAATAGTGATATGAATACACATTTTATATACAATATTACATTTACTAAGTCCTGCAGAATGCAGCTCGTCATATTTCCCAAGCGTGAATAATCTGCCGTAATTGTTAATCTGTTTTTGGTTCACACGATATAAGATATTCTTCGCATTTTAGATTTCAAGTTACTGAAGTTCCTCCAGCTTATTCCTCGAGATTATATAGAAGACCTGCGTATGGACGTATCGAAAGCTTTGAAGAAATCTTGGAATATGCAATATGCCATTCTCTCAATGCATTCTAACAAGTTTGTCTGGTGAGCACATTATCTTCACGCTCATATATTACTGACTTACAAGAGCGAATATGACTTGAACCACTATAAGATTGTCTGTTATGTGCATAGACCTAGATTAGATTGTTTGGTTTCTTAGAATTGACAAACTAATAGGCATTGGTTAGGTAAAGTGGTTTGTTTGATTTTGTACTCTACTCGAGTTGAAGATTCTAACAGCTAACCAGGTCATGAGCTTTTCGTTACTGCTAGATCTGTTATCCCGTTAATATGAGGTTTCCTTCACCCCTCACTCTCTCTCTCTCTTTCTCTCTCTTAGGTCATATATCAGCACTAAACACCTTGTGCAAGCTGTAGTTTTATTTTACCCAGAAAACAGAATAATATGTTTTGGTCCGTGAGAATGTACTCACCTATTTATACTTAGCTGTATAGGTAAGGTGAGGTTTGAACTACAATATCTGAGGTACCACCGTATATTATACTTGTTGGGGAACCCGGAGGTATCCAGGTCATTCCGGTTCCCAATCACCCCAACACACGCTCGATATTTTTCCCCTTTACACACGCCCTCTTTATCAGTCTCAACACATATCGTCCCCATTTTGATCCAACACCCTAACAATCTTTAGTACATTCTTGATTGCTGCAAACATCTTCACACCTACATTTCCCCAACACATCCTCCCACATACATTCCCTGTCCTTTCTTAGCACACATATGCCTTCTTCAGTCTCCCTTCTATCTGCTCACATACTCCCTCCCTCCACCACATTTCTCATTGTTCACATATACCCTTCCCCTCTTACCTTTCTCCTTGCTCATTCGCGCCCTTGCTTCGTCACCTTTTTCCCATGCTCTCACACGCTCTTCCCTTTTCACCTCTTTTCCAGCACACACACACTAACCCTTCCCCTTCACCTCAGTCTCACTACTAACACGCGCCCTTTCCCCATCACCTCTCCACCTCGTCACATATGCCCTTCTCTCGACTATTTAATCAAAAGTTTGCTCCCAGACTGTCAATCTCCCATCTGATCGAACGTTCAGATTATTATTATTCAAGATTACTTAAAATCACTGCAAAGTCTAAGGACTGGGCGCTGTACGTTTCACATTCTCAGACTTCGTGAAGGAGGGGTTAGGAGACCCGCTTCAGGAGGGCACTGGCTTGACCCTAACCTCTCTATGGCACTCCCGATAAAATCACCAATAATCCTGCAGAGTTTAATGAAGCTAAACACAATCGTCTGGCCTCCAACTTCAAACACACATTCTCTCTTTTATGCATATGTAATGTATTGGTGCGAGTCGGCATACAAGTGTGTGTGTTGGGAGAGCAAGAGACGGAGACATATATATCGACACAAACATATAGCGAGATATAAAGAGAGACAGAGAGACAAACATAGAAAGAGACAGAAAGAGAGACGGTGAGAGAGACGGACAGAGAGACAAAGATAGAGAAATTGATATTTTAGGGACTGTCTACTTTAAATCACCTTTTACGTTATAATAGTGAGTGTTTGACCCATTTGTAATAGTATTATATATATATATATATATTCTATATATAGTATATATTATATACTATATATATTAGGATATGAGAGCCTAAGAATGGAAATTAACTGCAGAGGATACTTTTGGATTCGTATGTGTTGCTTTCGAATTGCATGTGTGTTTTGGGGTCAGGTATAGCCTGTTGAGATTGATAGGCTCACTGTGTTTCTTCTAGAAAGTCATGTACTGCTTCCGGATTGACCCTTGCTACATCTAGATAGCCATGTGGTGCTTCAAGATAATCACATGCTGCTCCGTATAGGCACATGTTGCTTTTGGATAGGTAAATATATTTCATGGATAGCACTGTTGCTTCGTGATTGTTACTATTGCTCAGGATAGTACGTGTTGCTTCTGAAATAGGCTGTATGCTCCCTAGTACTTTTTTTCAAAAAGTCCAACATGCTCCCCACATTCCATTCATTGCTTTAGACAGAAGCTTAATATTCCAGAGAAGTATGTCAAGACGTATGTAATATGTCATAGCATGCCTGGCTTTGGAAACTAAACGCCTTGCTTTCATATAAGCCGTGTTCCAGAGTACTATTGCCTTGCGTGTTTAATGATCGTTTACCTCATGCTGGCCCGTACGAGCGAGTAATATAACAAGCCCAGTTCACACTTTTGTTTATTTCTCCATCTCTATAATCCCAATTCATTAAGTGCATAGAAGAAAACAATTTACCAAGTCCTTGTAATAACCTGCTTCTTGCATGACGAACTGCACTCCTTTATTTGTTTGTTTTTGGAGCTTGGGAGACAAGAGTGGCCCTTGATAGAAGCTTAATAATGACTTATTACTGGTGTGATGTGTAAAGTACCTTAGGGTTTCGTCGGGGATGTGATGGTAGTTCCAGTCTGGCTGTAGAAGCGTAAGGCAGATTTTATGTGAGCCTTGGATTTCTGGTATATGTGTGTGTTATACGGCAGGCTGACATAGTCCAACAGGTCGCATGATCAAATAAATGTGTTATATTTGCGTTTTATAATGTCACACTCTCCTAGAGTCGATGATAATAATTTTTTGTTTCTAAGTGCTATCTCTCTCTCAATCTCTCACTCTCTCTCTCTCTCTCTCTCTCTCTCTCTCTCTCTCTCTCTCTCTATATTATAGATCTATATATATATATCTATAATTATATATATATACTTATAGATATATATACTAGATATATAGTATGTCGTAACCTAGTAGCCGGAACGCACTTCTCAGCCTCACAATGCAAGGCCCCGAGTTTGCCTAATAGGCCAAGTTTTCATGATT
>WNGS01165523.1:31566527-31583029 GCA_020271785.1 Procambarus virginalis | reverse complement strand
AACACCACACCACATATGACTCTTTTATTACCCTACTGTATAGAAGTCGATATCTCACAGATAGCATCCAAAATATGTCTAGTATCAAGGGACTGTACGATTTAGGATTAACAAAGGTCACTCTTAGATATAACTACATTAATATATAATATCCGTGTGATTACTTGTGGAAGCAATATTAATTGCAAATTTTAGCATAAATAATATTAAAAATTATGAAATAAACATACGAGCCCTCGCACTAAAACTATAGCCTTGTTCTAGATATCCCGAAATCGTGTCAATATCACTGCAGTACAAGGAACCACGGTGTCGTAAAACACTTCAGGAAGTTGCGTGTTATCCAGAATCATACCCACACGGTTCAGGAACCCTTGAAACGAGCGTCTCGTCGTAGCCCGACTTGTGCCCCCGAAAAGGCAACTCGCCGTACAGGCCCTCCATAACATCATCTCCCGTTGCACGCACATGCACACCCGATGAATCACCTTCGCCCGTACATTCGTGTCACATGGTCCCGGTATTCATGTTCAGGTAGGTGTTATTCCAACCCAAACATATTCCCACACCGAGGAGAAACGTAATAGGATACATTGACACAGGTGACCCTGGCGACCACAATTCCACTCACATGATGTTCGAAGCTCACAGATGCACAGAGTGTAGAGGGTTTCGATACGAGTTATAAGCTACGCCTTTGGATGATTTTATGAGATACCAGTGCAAGTCCAGAATTGAAGACGGAAAGGTTTTTAAAAAGCCTCGTCGTTTTGGAAATCCACTTATGTGGTGCAACCATGACAAGCTAAACGCCGTAAGCTAACAGCTAATATCAATGTAGTTAAGAGACAAATATAATGGACATGTATATAGGGCGAAACTAATCTGATTGATTTAGAGGCATGCTTATAAAATGGTTCCATTTAGATAGCCTAAAGTCAGTATTAGACACGTCCTAAGGAATCCAAAGTATGGGACAAAGCAGTGTATGGGTGTGGGTTTTATAGTAATGTTTGTACAGCTAAAGCTTTCATTAAGATCATAATTTTGTACATAGGTCTCTAGCTGATAGGTATTAGTAATAGTAAAAAGGTAGTATAATGTACGCTACGTATTTATAAAGCGCAGGTCCATATATGACATTTATGTAACTACACTGCAGTTGTAGGAAAGATAATAATAGCCTATTAATCCATTTTTATTGTAATATTTTCAGAACACGTATTTTGTTTTCAAAACTTGGAGATATATTCAACTTATAGACGGCTTACAAGTGTGCAATAACATTTACATGAAAATTATCCCCCATAAATCTCTCTTATTTGGAACAAGATATTGAGGCCAGCGCGATTTACAGCTCGTTGTGAGGTCGATTTTTAGTCTAAAACAGAACAGTGTGAAAACATCCCCGTACCTGTGTTCCTCGTGCGAATTGAAATACTGTCAATGCAAACGTCGGACTCCTTGTCGGTGTTTCTAAATGCTAACACGCGGATCAAACAGTTGGACTGAAATTCGTGCTCGTTCTGAATTGTCGAGGTGGCCGAAACCTATCTGAACTGGTGTGGGCCATCGAATAACCGGAAACTGACACTGCCAAACAATCCAAGATAGATTTTGCTTTCCAAACACTGGCAAGCAAATCCATGACAGGTGCGGTTATATCTGACGATGGACCAACACAAGCTTAGGATAACATAGTCGACCACCAAGTCAGACATGCACTAGTGCAAAATTCTTGACACTTTAGAATCCCCACCAATGCTCTTCAGTTTGGTTTGTCATGACCCTATGCACCCTATCTCTCGTGCAGCCCTCTACCCCGGTTGCTTGCAGCTCTCCTTCCTCTTACTCATCTCTGCCCGCTCTCACCCTCCGCATCGCTCCTTTGTGTCTTTCCTCCTCTCCATTTCTGTCAAAACCTTCCCTGAAACTGATAACTTTATCACTACATCCGACACATTGTTTCCCTCTCTTTGGCAATGGCCTTTGTCGATTTACCCTTTTCTTTCTCATGTCATCGCTCATCCACACCAGCATCATTATGTCTTTCCTTTTTCCTCCTCCTCTTTCGATCTACTCTTCCTGTAGGTTAGCGCTCTTCTTCCTTAACTCTCTCATAAACTGTCTCTCTCTCGTCCTTTCTGCTCGCTTGTCTTTTCATCAATGTAAGAAATCTGGCGAACCACACCAAGCAAAAATGGCCATCGGCATAAATAGGACCCCCGCAATACAAGAGGTAAACGACAGAGTTACAATTATTTCTTTGGTATGTTCGCGGACTTCTCCAAACATATTTTGAAAATTTCAACAAAAGTTTAAGCATTTGTAGTTTATATGTAGACTATTATTTTTCTTTCTCTCTTGCTCTCCGTGTCTTTTGGTCTTTGTCTCTCTTGCACTTTGTATCTCACTTGCACTTCTTCTCTCTTTTCTTCTTTCGCTTGGTCTGTCACTCTCACTTTCTCTCGTCCTCTTTTCCCCTGTCTGTCAAGGTAAAAAGTGCTTTGCATAATGAAGAAAATTAAACCTATAAACCCTAGAGACAGCTGGAGAACGTAGGAGTTAGAAAAAGAAACCATGGGAGAAAACGGGACCCAGAAACACCAGTAATTCCGAGAGAAAACAAGACCCAAGTACACCAGTAACTGCGGGAGAAAACGAGACCCAAGTACACCAGTAACTGCGGGAGAAAACGAGACCCAAAGACACCAGTAACTGCAAGGGAAAACGAGACCCAGAAATATCGGAGACCACGAGAGAAAACATGACCCAAAAACATCAGTTACCGCTGGAGCTAACGAGACAGCCGTCGCAGCAGCGAGTCAATCACTGCTCGGGGCCTTATCAGGCTAGACAGGCGGCAGACACTGCAGTGTTCTCAATTTGTGTTCTTCATTCGATAACTTGGGACAATGTTTACCAGCCAGAAGTCATTAAAAGAAAATTACGTTCATGTGGTCGAGTATTTGAACTTGCTGTACGATGGACGAAGTTCATTAATTTTTGTGGATTATGTTTTCAAACGTGTGATAAAGCTGTATTCTCGAAGAGAATATATGTTATAGTTTTAAACTGCGATTTAATCACAAGGATATGAATGAATAGAAAATAATATAAAAAGGACCCCGGTCTCCAGGCTCAAACGGAAGTCCTTGACTCAGAATCAAGTCCCTGGCTCGGACCCAGGTCCGTGGGGTCTGAGCGCAGAACAGGTGAATCACGACATATTTACAAAAGAGAGGAATGAATGCACATGAATTCTGAGAGCGGTAGAGAAGCAGTATGAAAATTATATAGCAACCAAGGATCAGACTAATTAAACTACTATATTCCCTCATGAGGAGGCCTCATGTCCGTAAATGAGCAAAACAGGAGGAGGGTACACAAAGAACGATAAAGAAATGCGTGAAGCCCCAAATAAAAGCTTCCAGGAAGATTTTAAGTTTGAACCAGAACTGTCTCTAGATCTACGATATATAATGGAACAGGGGCTACCAGAATAAAGACTGATTGGAACGCAAATAATACCAGAATTAAATAATTCGAGAAGCTGGAGGTGACGAAAGCCACAGACAGGTCCTGACAAGATCTCACCATGGATTGCAAAAGAGGCAGCTGCAGAGTTGTGTGTACCTCTGGCTAAATTCTTCAACACCTCCCTAGAAATGGGAGAAACTTCCTGACATTTGGAAAGTGGCAAATGTGGTATCTAAATACAAGAACGAAGGATGATAGGAACCACTGAACTACAGACTGGTATTATTAACAAGTATCCTGTGTAAGATATCAGAGACTAATCAAAAGAGGTCTCTTCCATCATTTAGAACATCTATACAAGTAAATAACTCCAAATAAAATTGTCAATGATTCGTAAATATACTAGTGTGAGAGATTGTCCTTGGAAATGTGATTTAGAGCCAAACTTTAGCCATGCGTTAGCCGGCTTAGGTACTAATGATTCAGAGCCACAAGAGAGCCCTGCGATAGCTGGCCTAGGCACTACCAATTCAGAGCCTCATCTGAGTCAACACGACAGTGAAGCCAGGAGGAGCGTCTCTTAATGCCCTCAGAGATCGTTCGCCTGAGCACAAACACAATGTGATTTAAATGGAAATGTCCTTAATCACACTTAAGTAGTCACAGATGACTACCTAAGACCATGTACATAAGTGATATAGTCATATTGCAGTACACGGGTAATGAAGCATATATAACTACCTAAGATAATAAATATAAACATCTATTATTCACAAACTTCCGTTAGCCAAATAATATATACCTGACAATTCCTGTCATTAAACAAACGTGAATTTATTGCAGATGAATGTTTGTTAGTCTCCGAGTGAATGTCTTTTAATGATACTGGAGAACAACACATGTGTGTATATTATATTATATACATATTATATATATATATATATATATATATATATATATACACACATATATATATATATATATATATATATATATATATATATATATATATAATATATATATATATATATATATATATATATATATATATATATATATATATATATATATATATATATATGCGAACAAGCCTGAACGGTCTCCAGGCATATATGCAGCTGAAAACTCACACCCCAGAAGTGGCTCGAACCCATACTGCCAGAATATATAATTGCAGTGGTTAAGGGGTCTTAACTGAGTGGTTAAGGGATCCTGTACATCAGATGCATTGCTTATGGCAGTATGGGTTCGAGTCACTTCTGGGGTGTGAGTTTTCAGCTTTATATATATATATGTCGTACCTAGTAGCCAGAACGCACTTCTCAGCCTACTATGCAAGGCCCGATTTGCCTAATAAGCCAAGTTTTCATGAATTAATTGTTTTTCGACTACCTAACCTGCCTAACCTAACCTAACCTAACTTTTTCGGCTACCTAACCTAACCTAACCTATAAAGATAGATTAGGTTAGGTTAGGTAGGGTTGGTTAGGTTCAGTCATATATCTACGTTAATTTTAACTCCAATAAAAAAAATGACCTCATACATAATGAAATGGGTAGGTTTATCATTTCATAAGAAAAAAATTAGAGAAAACTTATTAATTCAGGAAAACTTGGCTTATTAGGCAAATCGGGCCTTGCATAGTAGGCTGAGAAGTGCGTTCTGGCTACTAGGTACGACATATATATATATATATATATATATATATATATATATATATATATATATATGTCGTACCTAGTAGCCAGAACTCACTTTTTGGCCTACTATGCAATGCCCGATTTGCCTAATAAGCCAAGTTTTTCTGAATTAATATATTTTCTCAAATTTTTTTCTTATGAAATGATAAAGCTACCCATTTCATTATGTATTAGGTCAATTTTTTTCCATTGGAGTTAAAATTAACGTAGATATATGACTGAACCTAACCAACCCTACCTAACCTAACTTAACCTATCTTTATAGGTTAGGTTAGGTTAGGTAGCCGAAAATGTTAGGTTAGGTTAGGTTAGGTAGGTTAGGTTGTCGAAAAACAATTAATTCATGAAAACTTGGCCTATTAGGCAAATCGGGCCTTGCATAGTAGGCTGAGAAGTGCGTTCTGGCTACTAGGTACGACATATATATATATATATATATATATATATATATATATATATATATATATTTATCTATATATGAGCAAAGCAAACACATGCATGGATACGTGATTTGACATGCATTTCCATACGTTAATGTATTTGCATAGGTATACATGAATTTGCATGCTGATGTGTATTAGAGTTAAATGGTTTGTTTGTGTGGCTGTGCATGCATTTCTACGAGCCGGAATGCGTTCGAATACGTGGCGGTATATGATTGTATCGTGTGTACGTATAGGTATTATATACACGTGCAGGTATCTTGTGTATATAGGTATTGTTTTGTACATGTAGGCACCATGTGTACGTGCTGGTATCCTGTGTACGTACCACGCATGTACGTAGCGCTGTGCATTAAGGTTTAAATGAAATCAGGTTATAAAGTACTAATATGTTGAAATTAGAGAAACAGTCTCTTATTCAGCTGTATATAAGCTATCACTAAAGTAATTAACTGGAGTTTTAATGTAGGATAAGAATCTTCTGCGAATTTGGCTCTCAAATCTCGTGGGTTATGAGTGCTTGCAAAGAAGGGAGGCAAGAAGATTGTGTCTTCGAGAAAGAGATTGTTCGCGTTATTATTAGTTTCATAAATCAAGGGCCTAAATGCAACATTTTAGGGCATTTGAAGATACTAGTTGCATATGGTAAAAGGTAACCATTTCTCCTGAGCCTGTATTACAGGAGGAAAGAGCATAATCTAGGCTCAAGTTTACTATAATTTTGATCCTGTTGAATCAGAATAATATGTAAAAAAAATTTGATGAATTTTATAACACATGCGCAAAACTTAACTAATTCAAAGATTGACAAAACATCTTGCATCAGTAATACTAAGTATTCCTGAGAATATTCGTATAATTGTTCTTACGTTCATGGTTTAAACTGACATTTCTTTTCCCTCGAAGTATTTTCACTGATATCAGAATCTATAATCAATACTGGAGTCTTCTCTAAAAGAACAAAGACTTGGGGGGGGGGTCATTCAGAATTATGAAGGCCTCTTCCTTCTCATCGAGGTAAGTGTTTTACAATAATACTACCAGTGAAATACATTTAATAATTAAGTCTTGGGAAAAGTAGTAACTTTCATTAAAAAATATAATATTAAGTTTCTGGGATGCGAGTTTGATGCCATTTCATGACCTGAAGATTTCCTCATCGGGTACTTCACGTACTTGTGATTTCATTGTGCATATTTCAGTAAGAAATGACTTCGGAAGAATTAGAAATATTTAATATAATCCCAAAGAGCCATAGCCTCGACCAGTAATTACTCCATCTGTTCAATATTTAGTAATTCTATTATTTCATAGTAATATTTACCGTAACAATTGAAGAACTGACCTAAACACAAACACACACACTCACACACACAAACACACACACTCATACACACAAACACACACACAAACACACACACCACACACACACACACACACCACACACACACACACACACACACCACACACACACACTTGGGGGGTTTGGCCGACACCCCCCCATCCATGGGGATCTGGTAGCTGAGTGGACAGCGCGCAGTACTCGTAATTCTGTGGCCTGGGTTCGATTCTCGGACCAGGCAGAAACAAATGGGCAAAGTTTCTTTCACCCTGGATGCCCTTGTTACCTAGCTGTAAATAGGTACCTGGGAATTAGACAGCTATTACGGAGCTGCTTCTTGGGAATGTGTGTGTGAACAAAAAATAGTTAGTAGTTAGTAACAGTTGATTGACAGTTGAGAGGCTGGCCGAAAGAGCTGAGCTCAACCCCGCAAGGACAACTAGGTGAATACAAGTAGGTGAATACACCCACACCCACACACACATGCACTGCAATGCTGAAAATGTAGGATTCTGAGCCTAGGTAATGATGATAGCGTTACCAGATATCGGCTGGATAATGCTGAAATTAAGATATCTGAATGCGAACACAATCTGGGAGCCACGACTGGTAGGGATTGTAAGGCAGAAAAATCACATTGATAACAGGATACTGTGATTTATTTCTAGACGCGATAGAAACATAACATCTGATGTTATTTTGGTGTTTTTATCTTGCTTTTGTTAGGCTCCATTTATATTTTGCTGTTCAATTAACGGGTGACGAGAGGAGTGACACGTTAATCCCAGGAATTAGAATGCCAGGGATTAACTTCATTACTCTAAAATTACTCACTGTTAGAATAACGAAGAAACCTTTACTTACATGCTATAAAGAGATGAAGAGTAAAGAGTCACATATTTAAAGTATACAAATGTGTGATAGTGTATAACAAAGGGAATATTGAAATGGTGCTAAATGTACAACAAAACAGAAAACGAAACGATTAATACATAAACTGGATAAATCAAGATTTTGAAAAGGCATTGGTAACGCCCTTGTCTAACGGTGAAGAATTTCGATACACCGTAGTAGGCCTCAGGTTCGAATACCGGCCTGAGTAGAAACAAAATGACAGCTTTTCCTCAAGTCATGAAGACAAATTGTTTAATGGATTGAATTTCTAGGCCACAAATATTCGCTTGATCGCAGGAATGAAAAGAAGGTGAATTAGATATGAATGATAAATGAAGGCGTGTATGATATGAAATCATGTAAATGAGTTGGTTTCATTATACACAGGAGTGGCATCACTTGTGCCAATAGCCCCTTTTGAAGCTTCCAGTATTCATATGTATATCCATATATTTGTATGTAACATTATGCTGCAGATCACGAGAACTTAGATCTTCCGTGAAAGATATAAACAACTGAACAGTTTCGCTCTATTTATAGTTAGTTAATCACTTAGAAACTGCTCTCCTCTGAAACGTATGGAGTGAGGTAGCTTTCGTAAAATCCTGGTGTCGACTGTTGGACTTAAGCTTCCCAAACTAGAGTCTCCTCCACCTCCCAGGGACCTTCGATCGACTAAGTTGGTAGATTACGGAGCATGTCCAAACTTGTGTTCCTCCCACGGGTGGTGATTAGCCAACTTCTAGCCCTCCCCTTCCCCCCTTGTTCTTGGTCTTGAAGTGCGTTTCCAGGGCAACCCTCTCTGGACCAATCTTATCCCTCTACTCCTAAAAAAAACTTTCCTAAGACTTAGTTTTCTTCCGCCAAACCTGATCATTATATATAAGTTAATACTGGGTTTTCGGTGTTTGTTACTTCATTCAGTGATTGATTTTGTTGTTGTCAGTATTAATCAGTATTTTGTTGTTGTGTTGTCAGCAAAGTGAGTTATCAAGATGTAGATGGACAAACCAATTGCTTCTGCAAGTCATTTGCTTATGATTTCGTTTGAGCTTCTCTTGTCTTTCTTTCATAGACTAAATATAGTCACGATAAAGCCTCAAGGTTATTGTGCCAAGTGATACGATGGGAGACAGTGGCAGAGAATGATCATTAAGTCACCCTTGTTTTTAATTAATGTATCAATCACACAATCATGATATGAGCAGTTTATTACCTCGGGCTGAATTCGCCATCATACTGGCAGCAGTGGTGCAGAGTGGCCAGCGTCACTCTCTCCCTCTCTCTCTCCCTCTCTCTCTCCCTCTCTCTCTTTCTCTCTCTCTCTCTCGCACTCACTCACTTCCTCTCTCAACAGCTTCGTTTCATTTTACCAATTATTTTATCTCTCTTCATCTCCATTTCTATTCTTTATCACCTTGTTTTTCCTTAATTTTGTTGTCCATATCTCATCTTTCTTTCCACATACTGTTTTGTTCCTCACTTTTTTTTATCTTTTTTATTATTTTTATTTCAGTTTACATTGTCTCTCTCAGTCCTATGCCTGTCCCTCTCTTTCATGTCCTTCTGTATCCCCTCTCCCTTATTTTTCTCTCATTTGTTTAGCCTCTGCCTTTCTCTCATTAGTTCCTTCATGAAGCACCTTTTCGACGCCCTCAGAGCGCTCATAAATTCACAGCACCAATATCAATTTCCGCCCTCCGCTTTCATCTCCAACACTCCATTATCAACGCTCCTGCAAGGGATCTCTTGGAGTACAACCTGTCTCCCTTTTCTCTCGCACATTCTCTCGCTCGCTCTTTCACTCTCACTATCTCTCTTACTCTCATTAGCTCTCGTACTCTCGCTCCCTATCTCTCGTGCTCTGTTTTTTTAGCGGAGTGGGATGATAAACATCTCAGCAATATTCGCTTTTAATACAGAAAGGGAAGGATTACCCGACTGTTTTTAGTTTCGTAAAATTGCATGAAAATTTGTTGAGTGACAACAGAGGAAGAACAAGACTATTTGTCTTCCAGCCAGCATTACCCTTCAGTGAGAGCCAGTTTTCCTGTGCTTTGTCTTCAGTTGCCAGACTTAACTACTTGCAAGTTCTTTCTCGTGGCGTACAAGCAGACTTGCAACAGATGTGGATTTAGTCACTGTTGTTTTTCTCATTGCATGCTGCTTAGTGACAAGCTCAACACTCTATTCATCTGTTTACATCATTCGTCTTTCGTCCATTATTTTTACGTCTCTCAATTATCTCTTTCTGCAGCTCTCGTTTATCATCCTTGTATCTCTAAATTAACTCGTTCTACATCTCTTGTGAGGCTAAGCTTTGCAGGTGTAGGTTGCGTGCCTTCCACAACTCCCGTAAGGACATATTCCTTACTCCCTCTTTCGTACACATTCTCTCTTCTGAAGTGTTCGTTGAGTCACTTTTGTTCGTCTTTATGAAGTTGTTGGCTCTTGTCTCTTTGTAGTCGTTCGAAGATAGGTCAATATTCGTGGCCCAGTTCCTACTGATAAGAGTTTCTGTTCCTACTGATTGGATGAGTCTCTGTTCCTACTGATAGGAGGAAGCGCTATTCGTACTGATTGGAGGAGTCTCTATTCCTGATGATAGGAGGCGCCATTCCTACTTACAGGAGGAGTCTCTGTTCCTACAGAAAAGATGAGTGTTTTACTCCAACTTTATCTTGCGCTGAAGTGTGTGACTATCTCTCCCCTTCTCATGTAACTTTCACTGGACTGTAACATGTGTGTCCCCTTCTCCACAAACTTTCTCTTGATTGAGGTGTGTGGCTGCTTCTCCTCCCACTCCTTTGCCAGATGAACTTTGCCATCAGTTACGAGAGTAATTCTCCCCAACTCCGCGTCTTGAAGTGTCAAACCTGAACACTTGACACACAGTCGAGTGGCCACACGGCCAGCCTTCTCTAACCTCGCACTGGGACTGCTCCCAGTAACTCAAGATTTTTACCATTGCAAATAACTATTGCAGATACAAAACCAACTTTCCTTACGGATATATCAACTCGTCCATTAGACCTATTCCCATGAAAATCTTATTAACAAAGGAGGAACGTAGAAAAATTCTTGTTTTGAATTTAATAATTTGGAGAAGTGTATTATATCTGCATTATAACTATCGCGTTCTTCTCTCTTAATCTTTTCTTCCTTTTTATTCCCCCCTGGTTTCCTCTTCATCATGTTTAGGAAAAGTTGATGGAAATAATTTTTCACAGCCTCTGGTTATACTTACTCGAAAACGCTTTTCTAAAACTGGAGAAACGTCAAAGTACAACAATGGGGCTTTATCCCCTAGGTATAGAAGGCCTTTACCCTTGGACGCAGCTTTACACCTTGGTTGGAAAAGGCATTATCCCTTGGTTGAGAAGGAATTACCCTCTTGGATGGAGAAAGAATTACCCCATGGTTGGAGAAGGAATTACTTTTGGTTGAAAAAGAACCCAAATATCGAAGACTGTGGCGGGTTAAGGCACTTTCTAAAACACTGAGAGGATACCCCACTTCTTCAGGCTATGGGAAAGGAAACACACTTTCCCAGGCTGTTGGGAATTACCACATTTTCCAAGACTGTGAGGAAGTACCAGACTTTCCACGACTGTGGGGAATTACCAGACTTTACAAGACTATAAGAAAGTACCACACTTTCCAGGACAGTACTTTATTAAAGCAGGCAACAATCAAACTCTTAGCAAAATATATTAATTACATATTATTTTTGTATATTTAGCGACAGGTTCATAATTTAACATAATTATTAACTTTTAATACGTATTGAGACAATAAGTTACAATACCGGGTCTGGAAAAAAATAATCAACCCACACATGAATATGAGAGTGAAAACGTTTCGCTCTGTCCTGGACCTTTATCACATCTCGATATGGTAAAGTTCCAGGATGGACGAAAATTCGTCATACAAGGGTCCAGGATAGACCGAATAGCTGTTACATACGAGGCCATTATGAACCGAAATGTTGCCACATAAGGATCCAGAATAGGATCGAAAACATCGTAACTTAAATTTTGGTATGTGGGAGCTGGGTTATTTCTAACATGCATTTCATTATTCCAAAATTAAACGTATTTGAACCAAGCATGTATTGAATGCTTGTCTTTGAACCAAGCAAGTATTGAAACCAACAATGATGTGATGTATAATACACTCGTTTTTTGTGAAAGTATTACCGAGTCTTCTCATTTTAAATTCATAAGCTAAAGGCAATATTTTCTGATCAAACATTCTTGTCTTGACGTCCGGGTGAGCATGTTGTCTTTGTCTTCCCTTTTGTTGTCTGCTGACTGTGTCCTCCCTCGGGTTCTCCTTTCCTCTCCCTTACCAGTTTTATGCACCTAATGAGCTAAATATTATCTTTGAATCTATTTCATGCCTTCAAGACCAGGGGAAACCTTAACATCGATCATCCAGATTAATCGAACCTTCTTATTTCGTGTAATTAGATCTATCATATCTTTTGGAATATCCAAATGTTTTGGAATTTCTCCAGTCGATGATGAACTTTCACATACTGAGTGAAAAATACTTGATTGTTTTTTACAATTCTGATCCTCGCCCTCTTATTTTTTATTTTAAATGCATGTTCCAAGCATTTTTAATCTGATTTAATAAATATTTAAGGAAAATCACCACTATGTTTCTGCACTTCTGTTCTGACAAGATAAATTAAATCTCAGCACCAATCTATAAATTCAGTATTAATGTTTATACAGATGTCATTTATCCAGATAGACACTTGTTCGCTTATAGCATTATGTTACACATTAATAGAGAGCTTCTCAATTACAGCCAGAAGCAGAGCCGCGTCGTTGTATTCCCTTCCTCAACCTGTTTTTATGTTTGCTTCGTTCATCTAAATTCTTTTTCTTCTTCTTCTTCTACAACTCCTGTTTTGTCAATGTCCTTGTTTTGTTTCTCCTCGCCCTTCTACTGCTACTACTTTCATCTCCCGACCACTTCTGTCCTTTTTCACTCTCACGATGATGTTCTTCCTCTTCCATTCGACCTCCTCATGCTGAGGTTGCCATTATAGCTATCAATATTCCTGATGATCATTCTCTCCCTTTTCTCCCTCTACTTTTTCTCTCATTTATTATTGCCACTGCTGCTCGTGCTGTTCCTGCTGGCAAATATACCTATCAATTTTCCTGCTTTTCATCCTCCTCCTCCTCCTCTTCCCGTCTCCTCTACAGCTGTTCCTGACGCTCCAAGTCCCTGTAAAAAGCAACCTTCTCATTTGCCAATCAAATATGCAAGGCGTGGGGCTGACGGCGTGATAGGGGAAAGGGTTCAAGTCCATTATCTCCGGACAGATAATCGATGTCCGGCCTGATTGAGACACCGCCCGGTCTGTTTACCGACCCGGCCTCCTGGTGTGCCTCACGTATTATGGCCCGACTTCCGTAGAATGGATTAGCAATTGCCAACTATTAGTACTGCAAACACGTCAGAAATGAGGAAAGTTAAGGGCAGATAAAAACTGGATTGCCGTTTTACGGGGGCTTTTAGGATTGAAACATCTGACATGTTGTAGGCCAGTAGATCGTTCGTATCAATCACATGTAACTTCAATTGTGGTTTGCTACGAGATCGAGTTAATATTTTATGGTTCTTGACGTACAGTACAGCTCCTGAGTTTGTATTTCAAGTTCTAATTGGTATGTTACAGTTTGGATTCCATAATCCTAAGGGGAAGATAGAAATATTTTTTGCGCTAGAGTTTCATTACTTCAATGTGTGTGCATTTTTAAGAGCATTTTACGATTTTTAGGTTGAAGGTAACCAATCCTGTTAGATTTTTTTTTTAATTATATGAGGTTATTATGGTCCCTGTTGAACTGTACTCTTCGCAACATCTTACGGCAATGGAAGAGTGTGTTAGGGATTTACTATGGTATTCTGCCTTTAAACACCAGTATCATTGCGTCTCTCAGACTCAAAATCCTCTGAAACCACAATCGACTTACTTTCGGACGCATTAATAGATAAAAAGTAACCGCAAACACACTTAACATTACTCTGCATCGATGGTGAAAGATTTTGCAATTATGTTGATGCCACAACCCCACCTATATGTTGGAACGACACCAGCCGGCTTTATTTTCTTCTTAAGAAGTTCGGAGTTTTGAGAGCTTCCAATAACTGAAGAGTACATTCAGTAACGTTCCGGAACCGTCATGTTTACTTCTTTCCTTTGAACATTTTGGTCTTGCTGATATTCATAGCAAGAAAGTATTTAGTCCGAGAAATAAATAAAACCGATACAATCCTAATTTATGTTTTTCAATTCACCGAAACTAAATTAGGAATGAAGTTAATGTAAAGTGCTATCTCTGAGCTTAAGTAGGTAATGTTTTTAGATTTCCTAAAAAATATTTTCTCATATAAATTTATATTCAAGATTCCACTGCAGTTTGGTGTCTTTGGTGGCGATGTGGTGATATTGTTGGCTTTTTATAAACACGCGTCTCTTGCACGTACTGGCGGAGGGCTAGAAATACCGAGTGTGAAGAGGAAGAAGAGCTAGCAATTTCATTTGGACTGAGGGACGTGGAGCACCTACACCTTCATGCCAAAGTGGCACCCCAAGGAATGCCTTAAATTCCAATATGATACCAGAGTGGCTCTGGGATCCTTCCTTTAGTAAGTGTGTTAATGGCTCAGTTGGTACAACAGAGGTCTGTGGTTCGAGGGGTTCGATTCGTCCAAGTATATTTAATTACATATATCTTGAGTGCAATTAGGCAAGTAAACGCCTGATCTCTTCCCAGTCTGGAGCAGGTGATTCCTCCGGCCTGCATCCCAGCAGCTGCGGAGCCACGGTGGCCATATGGTAGGACGCATCCTGGCGGTGGACAACAGACCGGACCAGACCCAACACGGGGCCTTGGCAGGCAGGGAGGGAAGATAGAGAGTGAGGGAGAGTGAGAGAGGGAGGGAGAGTGGAGAGAGATGAGATAGAGAGAGAGAGATGAGAGAGACGAGAGAGAGAGTAGAGAGAGAGAGAGAGAGAGATAGGAGAAGGGAGAGGAGAGAGGAGAGAGAGAGAGAGAGAGAGAGAGAGAGAAGAGGGATAGAGGGAGAGAGGAAGAGAAGGAGAGAGATAGAGAGAAGGAGAGATAAGAGAAGGATAGAGAAGAGAGAGAGTAGAGGAAACTCTGAGGGCATTGAAGATAACAACTTATTCCAATATTCCTTCTTGGTCACGTAACAGCGATGATAACACTACAAATTACGGGCTCACCATAGCCCGTGGCTACATGAACACTCTCGTTCTGAGTAGCTAAATCTGAAACAACAACAACAACACTACAAGGCCAGTGTCATGTCAATGTTAAAAACCATGTGATTCGTGTCCTGTGTTTCGTCTCCACATGACAGATACATGCGGAGAGACACCACCACCATGCTACTATTCAACATATCTTACAGGTACATCTCTTCACCTCCCCCCCCCCCCCATGCTTCGCCTCACCACAAGATACAAAACAGTACAACATACAAACACACGACTCAAACTTTAGGGACAAAATAATTAAGGAGTGAATGTTCTCGGTAGCTCCTAGAGCTGTTGCCACCACATAGACACACGCATGCAACATCTCTATATTGTCTGACACCACATAGGGACATGCATGCAACATCACTATACTTCCTGACACAAGGCATCAGCACACTAAGTCGCAGTATCAGGGACACGCATGCAATAACATGACCATCACAACAAATATACAAGTTACGAGCATCGCAATACGATTACTATATAAAAATTATACTCTACAAATATGAAATAAAAACAAGAACTACACAAATCTATACATAATAGAATGTTTATCCAAACTAGGATGGCCAGAATGCTTGGAGGTAACCCCACCTCACTCATATCAACATGGAGAGGTATGTGTCATAACCCACATCATCATCGGGGTCGGTACCAATGCCAGTTTTTAAGAAATATCGGCATCTGTAGTTCCCCCTGGTGATTTAATGAGTGAGAATCGGGAATGTGTTTTTCGTGAAGAGGTTTTAGCAGTTTCCTGTGTGGAGAGGGAGTGTATGGAGAGGGGTAGGTGAACAGGAAAAGTGGGGGGGGGGGGGGGATAGAGTGTTTGTTGGAGAGGAAGAAAGATGGGGAGTGAGGGAGAATGAGAGTTTGAAAGAGGATGGAGAGGGAAGGAGTTCGGTGGAAGGATGAGATGGGGGAGAGTTGAGAGAATAAAGATGCTAGGGAGGAAGGAGGATGCTAGGATAGATGGAAGAAGTGAGGGGATGATATGGTAGGAAGGTGGATAGTAATACGAGAGAGGGGAGAGGGGGGTGAAGAAGAGGGAAATTGGGGAAGAGGGGTAGGGACCGGAGGATAGCGGGAGATAAAGAGGAGGAAAATTGGGAGAGAGGAAGAGAAGGAGAGGGAAACGTTGCGAGAGACCCAGGCATACTGGGCCGCCTCAGCTTGTTTTTAAAATAAAAGACAACATCGTCGTAAATTCACTCGCACACTGAACCCTCCACGATCACACACACACATTCAGGAACAGATGTCTCTGACAGGACGCTAAGAGCATGGGACTCTTACTCATTAGTCCTTGGCAGGATAGTTACAAGACATGGGG